>JAPYYA010003409.1:0-12887 GCA_028533165.1 Leontopithecus rosalia | reverse complement strand
CAAAAATGATGAGTTCGTGTCCTTTGTAGGGACATGGATGAATCTGGAGAACATCATTCTCAGCAAATTGACACAAGAACAGAAAATGAAACACCATATATTCTCATTCATAGGCGGGTGATGAACAATGAGAACACATGGATACAGGGAAGAGAGTCCTACACACTGGGGTGCATTGGGGGAAATAGGGGAGGGACAGCCGGGTGGGGAGCAGGGGAGGAATAGCATGGGGAGAAATGCAAAATGTGGGTGAAGGGGCAGAAGGCAGAAAAACACACTGCCACCTGTGTACCTATGCAACTATCTTACATGTTCTGCACATGTATCCCAAAACCTAAAACGCAATAAAAAGAAAAAAAAAGAGGATTCCAAATGAAACCTGCGGTAAGTGTCTTTACCATTATTCCAGAAGTGTCACATACAAGGTTTGCTAGCTTGGTGTCCAAAAGTCACCTAAGCTGAAAGCTGACATCTAAACCCACAGTTACAGGTTCTCTTAGCCTAGAACAGTTTCTCATCTGTGACATTGATGGCATTTGGGCTCAGATGACCCATTTTCAGGGCTGTCCTGTGCACTGTAGAATATGAAGCTGCATGCCTGGCTTTCATTCGCCAGATGCTGGCAGCACCTGCCCTGCACTTGCAGCAACCAAAACTGTCTCCAGCCATTTCCAAAAGCCCCTTGTGGCAGAATCGCCGAAGGTAAGGATCACTGGTTGAGTCACATGTCCTTTCACCCTGTCCTGGCATTGCTGGACATTGGGCCTCAGCATCAGCTGTCCCAAAATAAAGGCAGAGTATAAAAGCACCCTAAACCAATGAGTCTGCACTCAGCAAGTGGGGTTTGCCTGTTCCTATGCAGAGAAATGGGGATCATGGATGTAACTCCAGATCACCCAGGAGCCCCTCTTCTTCCTCACTGCCTGTCTCTGAAACAAGGACACTTTCTGTGCCATACAAGTTGCCAAAGATCTCCTGTGACCTTGCACTTAGCACGTGTTGAAGCTATAAATGCTTAGTACTCATACCAGATGCGGTTGCTCACTGTGGTCTTCCAGCACCCAGCATAGACTTTGGCACTTATGGGTACTCTGCAAACCTCCTCTGAATGAATGCGGTACGTGCAAGCAGCCAGGGACCCTTTACAGTCCTCTTCCACCCCTTCATCACTTTACCATGACAATTTTGTTAAGCCAGGATGGATAAAAAGTCCAGAAATTTTGCAAACTACTTTCCATTTGCTCCTTCCTTTAAGCTGGTGCTTCTCAATCTATCAATCTATCTGTGTTGATAAAGCTTTTTTTTTTCTTTAACAATTTCCAATTCTTCATGGACCAGTACTTTTCAGAAATGCAATCAATCAATCGATTATTTTAAAATAAAATGATAAAATAAATCATAAAAACACAAGCCTGTTTTAAATATTAGTAGATTTAAAAGAAACAAAAAATCTCAGTCAATTTGTTATAATGGTTCTTAAACTCCTACTCCCAATTTCTGTGCCTATCTTACTTGGACAGTAACGAACAGTTTGCAGATCACAGCAGGTCGGGGACCACACTTTGAGTAGGCTTACCTTAACTGACTTTGCTAGTTTGGGATATCTAACTAGCCAGTGCCTCCAGTATTTTTGATTAATGGCCATGTATGGCCCCAGTTAGGATCCAGATTTCTGTTTGGTGTGCAAAAGACTAGGATCCTTTCTTTTCTCTGTGATATTTGAAATTTTTCAACCATAGAAAAGTTTAAATAGTAGCAATAATAACAGTAAAATAAACATGCAGGCAGGCACCCTTCCTACAGACTCAGCAATTGTTAATATCTTATCATACCCTCCCCCTGCCAGGCCCCTAAATCCCAGGAAACTCCTCAGTCCCAGGCAAACGGTGACGGTTGATCACTCTCTCCCTAATCTAGATTATTCCTTCCACCTCCTTTACCCACGTTCAGGAAGGATATCTCAGCTTCTGGACCTACTTGACTGTGTCCTCAGCATTTGATTCAAGACAAATATTCCACGGAGGGGAAGCTGCCCACCCCTCACCACCCTGCCAGGGCACATCAGGACCTCCCACAACTGGTGAAGCTAAGCCTGATCACTTGGTTAAGGTGGTGTCCATTCCAAAGGCACATTTTTATTTGGTAATTAATATGTAATCATGGATAACATGCATCTTCCTTTCCCATCAACCTATCCATCCTGTGGCTTTTTGGGTCCATTGGTAATCTCTGTCTGAATCAATGATTACAATTAGAGTTATAAACCATTTTTTTTTTGTGAAATCTTGCTCTGTTGCCCAGGCTGGACTACAGTGGAGTGATCTCCATTCACTACAATCTCTGCCTCCCAGGTTCAAGCAATTCTCCTGCCTCAGCCTCCCAAGTAGCTGGAATTACAGGTGCTTGCCACTAAGCCCAGGGAATTTTTGAATATTTTTAGTAGAGATAAGGTTTCTGTTGGCCAGGCTGGTCTCAAATTTCTGACCTCAGGTGATCTACCCACTTTGGCCTCCCAAAGTGCTGGGATTATAGGCATGAGCCACCATGCCCAGCAGAGTAAAAGTTTATCTCAACCTTGGAGCATGTTTCAATAGGCCTGGAATGGGGATGTAAAAAAGTTATTTTTAAAAAATTAAAATCCTAGATTTCATTTTTCTGTCAGGGTCAGAATCACTGTTGTCTGCAGCAGTGATTCTCAGACTTGACTGCACATTGGACTCAGTCAGCAAGTTATGAAAAGTGGTGATGCCTAGATATCACCTTGAGAGATATGGACATCATCAGCCAGAGTCCCCTGTGCATCAGGGTTTTCAAAGACTAAGAGGCAGTTCGAACGTGCAGTCCAATGGAAGAATCCCTGCTCTACACCAAAGCTCCACACAGCGTGATTGCACAGAGCAGGGGATTATCTGGTAGAGTTTCTTGCTTTGCTTTACTCTGCACCTCCTCTTCTGCCTGTCACGGGGACCTCGTGGGGTCTTGACTCTGTCTAAGGTTGCCTAGTGAGTCCGTCGTCAAGGTGAAGGTCATTCTTTCCGTGGTTGTGATTAGCAGTTATGTAACCTTCACTAGGACGCCCTGAGGACCCCAAGACACACAGCTGGAGAACTCCTGCAGCTCCTCCACCCAAGACTCTCTCTTTGTGCTTAGCTTTATTTTCTCATTAAGTCCATCCCTAAATGGCCATCTTTTCTTGCCCTCTTTCTTCTCAAGATGTTTTATGCCTTTTTGTTTACAGTCCCTTAAATGCCTAGGGATGTCAGGCCCAGGGGAAGTAATAGGGCTTGGGACAAGGCAGCCTGAACGAAGGACAGGTACCCAGCCTCCAGCCCCAGGGTGTCAGGGTCAATTAATCTCTGCTACACACTGTCCTCACCAGGGAAATGAGGATGTGATGCTGCTTCGTAGGACTGCTTTAGGACTTGGAGGTAAAGCACAGTGCTTGGATGATAAATCATATTTATTGCTGTTGTTATGATCCCAATTTCTAGATGAATGTCCCATGAGACGCTCAATCCAGTGCCCCATGCTAGAAACAAGTCTGACCACATCAACTGTTCCAGGAAGATGTTTCCCCAAATGTGATCCATGGAACGTGTTAATGGCTGTTGCCTTTGGGCACTGGGAGAATTATACTTTCAACTTTCACTTTTTAAAACATGTTTTACACATATTTGTAAACAGACACCAAACATAGCTATTCCTATTACTACCTGACAATCTATATTAGAAAAATATTGAATGCTTTTATAAGGGTTACTATGTGCCAGGTACTCTTCTAATGCTTTATATATCTGGTCTTTATTTAATCCTTCAAGACTACTGCTGTTCCCATCTTACAGATAAGATGGCTGGGGTACAGAGATGTTCAAGCATTTGCCCTGGTACACAGCCACTATGTGACATAGCCAAGATTTGGATAGAGGCATTGGCTCGTGGCCACCATGCTCCATCACACCCCAGTTGCCCAAGAGCAAACCTCATGGAGTCCAGAAGGCATTGACCAACGGCCCTTGAGTGGATGCTGCCTGCTGATTGACCACTGCTCTGCATTGTGTATTTTGTCTGAATATTTCAACGTATGTTTGTGGCATTATTCAACATTTATGGCGTCTTAAATATTTATGCTGCACAAATTGGTTCCCCACAGACCTAAGGCTGGAGGGAGGCAGTTTTATCAAAACAACAGCAATTGCAAATGACAAAAATTCTTGCGGTTTTCTGGAACTTCTACAGTGAAAACTTCTAAGTGAAAAGAATTATGTACAGTTTCATTTTCAAAACTATCAAGAGAAGTTCGATGAATAAGCAACATTCAAGGGAAAGGCTGTTTTGGAGGAGCTTAATTTTGCTCCTGAATATCGTGAAAGGTATAGTTTACATATTTTTGTCATATTATTCATGGAGAAGCAGAATGTTTATAGTCTTCTTAAATTAAAACAAAATATAGAAATGGATTTATTTCCTCCTGTGCTGCATGTGAGAATGACACTCAGCAAGATCATTTCTATTTTAAGGAGCTCTGTGTGTTGGAAGAGACCCCCAAAAGCAATCCTGAATACAACATTTTCTCGGAGCATGACTTCTTTTATAACAAAAATGCAAAACTTAAAATAATACTTTATGTTGATATATTTTATTCTCATTAACTTATGCACAAGTAGATCTCTCTCATTTGATTTTTTGTTCTATAATAAAGCCAAGTGCATATAAATCAAATTTTTACCATTTATTTAAGTAACTAACTCACCTTTGAGAACTTTTTTGGTACTGTCTACTTTACTCTAAGCCCACATTTATATTTCATGAACTCCTCTTGGTGTTCCATCCATATATCATAATTTTAAAATGTTTCATGGTCAAGTAGGTTTAGAAAATGCTGATCTAGAACTATCTAAAAATGTTTTCTTGCCTTGTGAAAAGGAGGTAAAATTTTTGTTAGCTGAGAACAATTCCACCATCTGTTTTGATGATGTCCAGTTACCAATGGCATAAAATAGCCCATAGTTATAAAAATGATTAAGTAAAACTCCTTCAAAAGAAAAGGATGCCCTTGGGTTTTACCTTTGGGAAGATCAGAAGCCACTGGGAAGTCTGGGCGGGGAGATACTAGGACTGACTTATGCTTTGAAGGAGAAACTCTGGCTATGTTGGAAGGGCCTGTGGGAGAGCAAGTCCAGCCGTGAGGGAGGCAGCAACAACTATTGAGGCAGGAGAGGATGGCAGCTCAGACCCGAGCAGGGACCAGGGAAGTGATGAGAAGCAGGCAGGTGATGGACTTGTAGGACTGGCTGCAGATTGAATGTGATGTGTGAGAGGGAAAGGGGACTTGTGGGCACCTAGGATCTTGGGCTTAAGAACTTGGAAATATGCAATTTACATTTGCTAAGACAAATAAGTCTATGGTTGAATTTTAATTTCAAAAGCTTAACTGGAAAATTTTAGGTTTGAGTTGCATCTTAGCTACCTGATCCTGAGCATTGAGTATGCATCTGGATTATAAGGGTGAAGGGCTTGCCACAGCTATAAAATTGGGGTAGTTAAGTATGTAGATGATTTGTCAATAAACTGGATGAGACCCCTCAGGGAAACGATTCGCCAACTTGACTGCATGTAACAATCACTTGGGAAGTTGTGAAAGCAGACTGAGGCCTCTGTCCCACCCAGGAGACTCTGGCTGCATTGATCTTTGGTGCACTGAGAGTTTTCAAGGCTCCCCAAGTGGTTCTGATGTGCAGACAAAGTTGAGAATCACCACCTTTGGCTCGGTACTTGGAAGTTATTATATCCTGATACCTTTAAGTTGCATTGTTTTGATGACCTTGCATCACCCTGGGTCCCGTGCTCCCTGGGGTCTTTCTTGACAACCTTGCTCAGGGGTATCAGAAAGTGGTCAGTATCTTAAGAGTGGGCTCTTATTCCCCATCTGCTCTTACTCAGGAAGCTGATGAAGGCTTGCAGTAAAATGGCAGCTGGAGAAGAGAAGAGAGAAACTTCTGAAAAAAATACATGCATGTATATATACACACAAGCACATACATATATATATATATTTATACTTATGTATGTATGTATATATACGTATATTTTTCTTTATGCATGTATGGAGATATGCATATCTCCAATAAATGGTATCTAACTTGTTAATGGTCTAAGCGTCCTCCTAGCTTTTAGAGGAACAAATGGATATTAAATTCTACCCCCAACATGCTGTCTCTAGTAAGTAGAGAGCTTTTGAGTAAGTTCATTTTGGAGTCTTAAGCTATCTCTTAGTGTAAATCCATTAATTATCAGATAGGATGGAGTGCCAGAGACATCACCTGACTCCTTAATGAGTTTCCTATAAATCTGGGCTATTCAGTAGAGGTCAAATTGATAACCACTAAGAATGAATATCAATGCCTTTTAGAGTTCTACATGGAATGTGGTTATAACTACCAAATGGCCTCTACCTCATTATACTTCCAGAAAAATTGGTACTTCAAATGCTCATAACAGCTAACTAGAAAATCAGGGATTATTATTACAGTTATTGTCAGTGAATAAAGACATAGAGTCCTCTGACAATACACTTTATGCATAATTCTTACTTATTCATTCTAATTCTTAATTATTTGTTCTCTTAAATTTACAGTTAAATTATTTTTCCTGAAGTCAGTTTGTGGTGTTTTGTTCTGGATCTGGAATTTTCAGATTTACTTTTGGAGCCCTTTCCTTTCCCTCAGCCTATTTCACCTTAAGACCTGAAGTGCACCGTAGTTATATTTCTGTCCTTCCTGTAGATGGAGGTGCTGACTCATTGGGATACGGCCTAGAATTAAGATTTGAGAGGACTTGATGTTCTCTCGGTGCAAAAATTGAGAATCCACAAGACTTCAGAACTATTCAGTTTGATGTGTCTTTAACTGGGCAAGACAAGACAGGCTCCCCTACCCTCAAACAATTGTTGAGTAAACATGCACACTGTGATCTATTCTAGCCCCTCCCCTTCTGAAACATACCACCACACCTTGTCATGAAACTGTTGTATGATGATCTTTTCCAACATTTTGTCTCAGTTATGCCTGATTTTTTAAAATTTATTTTTATTTTTGAGACGAAATCTCACTCTGTCGCCCAGGCTGGAGTGCAGTGGTGCAATCTCGGCTCTTTGTAGCCTCCACCTCCTGGGTTCAAGCAATTCTCGTGCCTCAGCCTCCCAAGTAGCTGGGATTACAGGTGCATGCCACCATGCCTGGCTAATTTTTGTATTTTTAGTAGAGATGGTGTTTCACCATGTTGGCCAGGCTATTCTCAAACTCCTGACCTCAGGTGATCCACCTACCTTGGCCTCCCAAGGTGCTGGGATTACAGTCATGAGCCATCATGACCAGCCAATGCCTGTTGTTTTAAAAATTGGTTCCGAGAAGCAGTCTTATTCAAATGTTGTGTGCCTTCTTTAGTGATTGGATGGAAAAATCCATGAAGAAGAGGAAAACTGTTTTATGCAAATTGCAAGCCCTACTAATAGGACTTAAGGGAAGGGGAGGCCTTTTGTAAAAAATGAAAAGAAAAAAGTGAAAAAGAATTACCATATTCTTTTATTGCAAAGAACTGGCTTTGGGGATTTGCACTTATAAGTCTAATCATGATAATATTTAATCATAAGAGTTGTGGTCGATTGTTTTATTGCTCCTAATTATTTGCTGCCCTCCTTGTGGTTGGATTTCACTTCCCTGCCCTTCCTAACACCAAGTTTATCCACTGGACTCACTCTGCTTAATAAAATGTGAGTGGAACTGGTGAGCGCCATCCTCCTAACCATGGTAGAAACTCCACAAGGATGTCCTAATCCTATGGCAGGCCCGGGTCTCATTGCTCTTTTCTGCACACACCACTAGCCAGAGAAAGAGCCAAGCACAGATGTTCCCTGGTGACATGAGCAAGAGCTGAGCCTTGTTACTAGTGACATGAGCAAGAGCTGAGCCTTGTTACTAGTAGGCACAGATGCTGGAGGTGTTTGTCACCACAGCATAGCTGAAAGGAAACCAATAGAACAAAAACCTTTATGTGTATTGAACCAGATATTGCTTCATGTTTGTTTCCTATATTAATTCACTTCATCCTCACAGCGGCTCCATTATTATTCATATTTTAGAGATGAGGAGGCCAGGTCATGGAGGGTGGCCAGTGGTAGAGCCATGATCATCACACAGGCTGTGTGTCACATCTACCATCTGAGCCACCAGCCTGTCCTTTGATACAGGGCAGGACAACTGCTAGAACAACCAGCAACCTCTCCCTTGGACTCTTTCACATAGGGTAGGCTTCTCCTGGAGAAGTGAAGTCAGTGGCAAATCAGGAAAACCAGACATTGGAAAGCCAGATACCCAGAGCCCAGCACTGAATTTGGCAAATGTTTTGTACTTTAAAACATGTTTGCCAGGATATATTAAAAAGGAAAAAATAAAGAATAAAAGATAGAAAACCTTGTGGGTCTCTTCTAGCTCCCAAAATCCGTATATCAAGAACCTTGAAATTGAAAATAAAATCCCATGGATGTAGGTGACAAAGAAAGGTATAAAATTATACCCAGATGTTTTATCTTTGGCTAATTGATGAGTGTGTTGTAAGGGTTTTCTTCTCAATAAAAAGAGCTCTATATTTTAAAATAAAATTTTAATTTTAGAGTAATTTTAGATTTAAAGAAAAGTTGGAAAGACAGTACAGAGGGTTCCTGTTTATCTACACCCAGGATCCCACTACATTAACACCTTATATGCCTGTGGGATGCTGCTGAACTAGGAAATTGATATTGGTACAAGACCAAGGCTTTGGTCACATTTCGCCAGTTTTTCCAGTAATGCCCTTTCCTGGTCCCAGATGCAGTTCAGTGTCCCCTTTACTGGCAGTCCTCATAGCTCCTTTGTCTCTGGGTTCCAGGAGCCTTCCTACCAGCTTTTACAGACATCGTTTGCCCCAGGTAAACAAATGTTCATGTAAGTTTCTCCCTGAAGGCTCCTGTCTTTCAAAACTTCGTTGGTTACTTGCTTTGTTTGTTTGTCTTTAAGACAGAGTCTTGCTCTGTTGCCCAGGCTGGAGCACAGGGATGCAATCTTAGCTCACTGCAACCTCCACCTCCTGGGTTCAAGCAATTCTCCTGCCTCAGCCTCCCAAGTAGCTGGAGCTCCAGGCATGCACCACCATGCCCAGATAATTTTTGTATTTTTTGTAGAGACAGAGTTTCACCATATTGGCCAAGATGATCTCGAACTCCTGAGCTGAAGTAATCCACCAGCCTAGGCCTCCCAAGTGCTGGGATTACAGGTGTGAGCCACCACACTTGGTTGCTTGCTTTTATTTTCTCATTATTTATTTATTTTACTTTAGGTGGATACTATATCTGGCATTTTGCCCCATATTATCCCTCCCCACCCTCCCCTCCCTCCCCACCCCCTGCTGTCTCTCCCTTACCCCCACCAACTGCCCCCAATGTGATGCTCACCTCCCTGAGTCCACATGTTCTCATTGTTCAACACCCACCTATGAGTGAGAACATGCGGTCTTGGGCTTTCTGTTCTTGTGTCAGTTTGCTAAGAATGATGGGTTCCAGATTCATCCAAGTCCCTTTTTTACCTCAGTTTTCTGATGGGTTAAACAAAAGGTATGTACTTGTAGTGTGTCCAGTTTTATCTCTTATGAATATGGGAGGGATACTTATTCTAGGTATCCACAACTTTAAACTGAAACCAGCAGCACTCTACAATTTTTTTAAAGCACATCTTTGGTCTAGAAATGTCAGCACTAGAGAACTTAACTGGACAAATGCTGAAGATACAGGTAGAAAGTTGTTCATAAAACTCCTTACAATAGTAAAGAACCAGAAACAACTGAAATGTTTATGAATGAGAGGCTAGATTGATAAATTATGACACAATTTTTTATCTGAATGCTCTGTGTCGCCCACAGTAATGTGTAGCTCTGTGACTATCAACATGGACAAATACCTCTGACAGATTACGAGGTGCAAATTTAGACCCAAATTGCTTGCCTGTCTCCCAAACTCAATTACATACACTTGAGCGGGTTCATGAGTGACCGTGTGCTCATGTTTGTGTGCAGTAGTTATTTGCAGAGGGTGAGAAATATAACAATCCACTTTGCTGAAATGCTAAAAGCAATTGCCAGTTGCTGATAGGATTCTACAGAAAATTTCACTTCATGCTTTTCTTCATTGTTCAGATTTTTTAGAATATGTATTTAGAAATAAGTGTGTGTTTAAAATGAGTGTCTACAGAAAAAAGCAATTTTCATTTTCAAAAAGAGGGGAAGAAAAAGCTTGTTACTGTATCTATGTCAGGTGCAGCCTGCACAGGATTCGGGGCTCACATTTCAGAGAAGTGCAGATGAGCACGTCCTAGTTGCAGTAAAAGTAGTGACAAGGAATTCAACAGACTTTTGGCATAAAGTCTCCAAAGCCAAACTTATAGAAGGGGGTCAAGCAGAGTTGTGATTCTGAGTGCAGTCTCCAGAGTTCACAAGGCCTTGGTTCGAAATGTGGCTTTGCCAGTTATGAGCAATGGCTTTAGGTAACTGTCTGGAAAAACTCAAATCATTTTTTTATCCTCTCATTCAACACAACAATCATCAACACAGAAGACTTATGCACAAAATGTGTGAGGGTTTCTCCTCACCACCAAGAAATCAATCGATTCGTCAGCAGACGCCAGGTGAGTGTTCTCCAATTCAATTATGACACTATCTACCCAGGGATAGCATCAGATCTCACAAGGTGAGGACTCAGTCCCTAAAACTTCTCCAACTCCTTCAGAACCAGTTGTAAATCCAGGTCTTTGGAACTTCTGACCCACTGACCCCAAGTTGGGGTTTCTACAACCCTCTCTTTGTGTTCAATTAATTTGCTAGACTGAATCACAGAACTCAAAGAAACACTTATGTTTACTGTTTTATTGCTATTATAAAGGATATTGCAAAGGATACAGATGAAGAGATGTGGAGGGAGAGGTATGTGAGAAGGGGTGCGGAGCTTCCATGCCCTCCCTGGGTGCCACCCTCAGGGAACCTCCATGTGTTCAGCTACCCAAAAGCTCTCCAAACACAATCCACTTAGGATTTTACAAAGGCTTCATACATAGGCATTATTATTATTATCATCAATTAAACCACTGGTCATTGGTCATCAACCTGACCTCTATTCTCTCTACATTCCCTAGAGGTTGGGGGTGGGCTTAAACTCCCGACCCTTGAATCATATCTTGGTCTTTGGCTTCCAGCTCTGCACTGAAGCTATTATAAGTTTATGTACTTGTATCATTATATGTTACATATATATCATATATATATAGTTATATATATATCATATATAATTATATGCTTACTATATCATATAGATATATAGCATACAATGCATCATATCATCATGTGCTATATATCATATAATAGATATATACATATATCATATATAATCATATATATATTGTTATGCACTTATGGGCTTATATTATGATATGCTCTATGTATAGAACATGGAGCACATTTATTATATGCTTACTGTATATATAAAGCATATGATGATATATATGCGATATATATATATATATAGTATGCATTAGCATGCAAAAAGATACACAGATACTCATACCAAAAGATTTGCATTAGCATACAAAAAGATAGTATGTTGAAGATGCCAAGGATTTTAGGAATTGCATGCCAGAAACCTAGGCATTCAACAAATATATATTTCACAATATCACAGTAAATTACTTAAGTTCTTGGAGCTTCAGTTTTGTCATCCTTAAGTAGTGAGCATGAAGTTTTCCTCATAAGGTTACTATGCTGATGCAATGAAATAATATATGTTCAGCCCTTAGAACAGTACCTGGCACATAGTAAGTACTCAATAAATGTGTATTAGAGTTCCTATTAGCACTATGTGAGTGAGGTCCATGTGTTGTCAATACGATTTGTGAGATGATGTTATGCTTTTCCTTAGAGGATGGATTTCCTGGCTGGATCTCTGGTTTGTGCACCTGTGAAACTTATAAAAATCCTCCACCAGGGGCACTGGCCTGTGCTCACTGAAAGTGGCTTTAACTCATTCACGCCTATATGCCTGTGCTCCAACTTCCCACTGCAGGCTGAAGGTAGGAAGTTGGAGGACACATCTGAGGAGTAAACACTCTGAATGTTCTCCCCTATAGAAAAGGAAGCCATAGCTGCCATGGTCTTCCCACGTAAGTGTATCCATTAAACCCCCAAAAATTCCTTCAGAGGCAAAGACATGGTAAACAGCACTCTGACTGGGACCCTTAGGAAAAAGCCACTGCTGACAGTTATGATAGTGCCAACACAAATGTGGCTGAAAGGCACCCACCGAGGAGGCTTGTGGAATTCTGCTCTAAAGGACAGTAAGACACGCATCAGGCTGTATCATCACAGAAATTCACAGCAAGGCCTTCCCTCATCCTTCATCTCATGCGAGTGAGAAGCCACATTCAAGAAAACAATTAGGAAGGGGGAGGAAGATGGCACTGTAGAAGCAACTCACCACTGCAGCTCTCAGTCAAGACGCAGAGGGTAAGCAAACACCGCATTTTCAGACGGATCCTTATAGCCCACAGAGCGGGGGAAAAAGCCCAGGTGTAAAAGGCACGCAGGACTCAAGCGCAGCGCTCTCCGCTGGCGCGGCCAGGCAACCAGTGCCGCCGCTGCAGCCAGCGCACAAAACACGCGGGGCTGGGCGCCCTGTTAAACCGGCAATTTGAGACTTGGGAGGGCAGATTGCTATGCTCATCTGATTGAACGGGTTTTGGATGGTGATCTAGACCAGGAGATTTCTGGGAGGTCGACGGGTCTCACCCCCACAGGGACAAGCAATAAGGCGATTC
>JAPYYA010003408.1:0-12888 GCA_028533165.1 Leontopithecus rosalia | reverse complement strand
ACCGTGAGTAATCCAGAAGGGGATATTACACATCCTCAGTTATGGTACTCAGCTGCTCTTTTTGGTTGATTCCCTCTACCTCTCTGTGCAAGAAAACTACCTGTAATCCTGCCTCAACCTATGGGGCTTTACTCCAGGAATTGTTCTAACACGGACAATGCAGCTCTGTGTAAGGCATATGTAGCTTTATCCTCTTAGATCTTACATTCTAGTGAGGGAGACAAGCAGCAAAAACACGACTAAATTATATACGTATGTATGTGTGTGTGTACGTTATATGTATGCATGTATGTGTGTTATGTTATATGTATGCATGTGTGTACGTTATATGTATGTGTGTGTACGTTATATGTATCTATGTATGTGTGTACGTTATATGTATGTGTGTACGTTATATGTATGTGTGTGTACGTTATATGTATCTATGTATGTGTGTACGTTATACGTATGTATGTGTATGTTACATGTATGTATTATGTACATTATATGTATGTGTGTGTACGTTATATGTATGTATGTGTACGCTGTATGTATGTGTGTGTACGTTATATATATGTATGTGTGTGTACGTTATATGTATGCATCTGTGTACATTATATGTATGTATGTATGTATGTGTGTGCACGTTATATGTATGTATGTGTGGGTACATTATACGTATGTGTGTGTTATATGTATGTGTGTATGTTATATGTATATGTGTACGTTATATGTATGTGTACATTATATGTATGTATGTATGTGTGTATGTTATGTGTGTGTATGTATGCGTGTATATGTTCTATGTATGTGTGTGTACATTATATGTATGTATGTGTGTGCATGTTATATGCATGTATGTGTGTACGTTGTATGTATGTGTGTATGTTATATGCATGTGCGTGCACATTATATGTACGTATGTGTGTGTACATTATATGTATGTGTGTTATGTGTATGTATGTATGTGTGTGTACGTTATGTATATATGCGTGTATGTACATTATATGTATGTATGTGTGTGTACGTTATATGCATGTATGTGTGTACATTATGTATGTATGCATGTATGTACATTGTATGTATGTGTGTGTACATTATATGTATGTATGTATCTGTGTGCATTGTATGTATGTATGTGTACGTTATATGCACTGTGTGTATGTACATTATATGTATGTGTGTGTTATATGTATGTATGTTTGTGTGCGTTATATGTATGTGTGTATGTTATATGTATGCATGTGTATGTACATTATATGTATGTGTACGTTATATGCATGTATGTGTGTGTACGTTATACGTATGTGTGTACATTATATGTATATATGTGTGTACGTTATATGTATGTGTGTGTAAGTTATGTGTATGTGTGTGTTATATGTATGTATGTGTGCACGTTATATGTACGTATGTGTGTACGTACATTATATGTATGTATGTGTGTATGTTATATGTATGTGTGTATGTACATTATAGGTATGTGTGTACGTTATATGTATGTGTGTGTGTACGTTATGTGTATGTATGTGTGTGTTATATGTATGTGTGTGTATGTTATATGTATGTATGTGTGTGTGTATATGTACATTTGGGTGATGAGTGCTATGGAGAAACAAAGCAGGGAAGAAGTATAAGGGAAAGTTGTAGCCAGGGCTGGAATTTTTTTAAGGGTTTTGGGAAAAAGCTTCATTGAGGAAGTGACCATTGAGTAGAGACATTAAATAAATGAAGTTGCTGGCCATGAGGAAGCCCGAGAAAAAAGTATTCCAGACCAGAGAGCAGTAAGTCCACAAATCTTGAGAGAGGAGCATGCATGATGCGCTCAAAATATAGCAAAGAACCAAAGGTTGCTGGAGCTCAGTAGAAAGGGGGTGGCAGGCCGCAGGGTCAGAGAAGCAGGACCACGGTTGAGCAGGGCCCACAGGCTGATGTAAAGGCTTTGGCTTTCTGGGGTTGGCAGGGAGCTGTTTGAGCAGAGCGTGCCAAGCGCTCACTGAGGACTGAAGATAAACACTCTGGCTGCTGGGGAAAGAACAGACTCTGGGAGCCGGGAGAGAATCAGGGAGCCTTGTCAAGCAGCTGCTGCATTAATGACAAGGAACAGTGAAGGCTCAGCCAGAGTGAAGTGGAAGTGGTATGAGGTGGGAGGGTTCTGGATACGTTTATAAGGCAGAGCTAAGAGTGTTTGATGATTGGGTGTTGGGTGTGAGAAAACAGTATCTGGGTCAACTTTCAAGGTTTTGGGCTTTAGCAACGGGAAGCCATGGAGTTGCCATTGGCTGAATCTGGAAAGCCTGCGGGAGGACCTTGTTTTGTAGGGAACGGTTAGGAGTTTAGGTTTTTTGTTTTTTTTTTTTTTTGAGACGGAGTTTCACTCTTGTTACCCAGGCTGGAGTGCAATGGCGCGATCTCGGCTCACCGCAACCTCCGCCTCCTGGGTTCAGGCAATTCTCCTGCCTCAGCCTCCCGAGTAGCTGGGATTACAGGCCCGCGCCACCATGCCCAGCTAATTTTTTGTATTTTGAGTAGAGACGGGGTTTCACCATGTTGACCAGGATGGTCTGGATCTCTTGACCTCGTGATCCACCCACCTCGGCCTCCCAAAGTGGTGGGATTACAGGCGTGGACCACCGCGCCCGGCAGGAGTTTAGTTTTTGATAGGGTAAGTTTCAGATGTCTCTTAGACATTTCAAATGTAGACATTAAGTAAAGAGTTGGATCTATGCGGCTGGCTTTTAGAATAGAAAATGAAGTTGCAGATATAAATTTGGGAGTTGTCATTATATATATAAATTGTGTTTAAAGTCATGAGCATGGATGCATGCTTTGTATCACCTAGGCAGTGAATGTTGGTAAAAACAGAAGCAGCCCGTGATCTCGTCTTAGGACAGTGCATGATCATGAGGTGGGAGGGGAAGTGAAGCCCAGCAAAGGAGGCTGAATGGAGGGAACCACGGGGTAGGAATGTAACTTAGGATATGTTGTGTCCTGGAAGTTGCGAGGACAAAAATATTTCGGGGAGGAGGGAAGGACTCCGTGGATCACATGCTCTCTAGAGATCAAGGAAGATGAGGTCTGAGTGGTGACCTTTGGATTTGGCAAACGGAGGTCACGGAGTTCTCGAGAAGAGCAATTTTTGTGTAATGGTGGGGTAAAAGCATGATTGGGGGCAAGTTAAGGAGAAAGCTGGGGGAGACAGAGATATTACATGTGAACAGCACTTTAGAGGCATTCGTTCTAAAGGAAGAGAAAAAAGGTATTTAAAGTGACATGATGTCAGGAAGATTTTTTTTTTCTTAGACAAGAGTTTTGCTCTTTCGCCCAGGCTGGACTACAGTGATCTCACCTCACTGTAGCCTTCTCCTTCCGGTTTCAAGCGATTCTCCTTCCTCAGCCTCCCGAGTAGCTGGTTTTACAGGCACCAGCCACCAAACCCAGCTCATTTTTAAAATTTTTAGTAGAGACGGTTTCCCCATGTTGGCCAGGCTGATCTCAAACTCCTGACCTCGTGATCCGCCCACCTCAGCCTCCCAGAGTGCTGGGATTACAGGTGTGAGCCAGCACTCCCAGCCAAGAAGATTTTTTTTTTAAGATGGGACAAATTAGAGTTTTGCGTGTTAATGGGAATGATCCACTAGAGTGAGAAGAATTGGTGATGCAGGTGAAAGTTGTGAATTCCTGGAGCAGTGTTTGAGGAGGTGAGAGTGGGTGAGATTCGTGTGTACCTGAAGAGGTTGACCTTGGCTAAAAGCATGGAGAGGAGAATCTGGGGACACGGTGGAGGTGAAGAGATGAGTGGTAGGACTTGATGGATATTTTCTTGTGACTGCATCCATCTTTTCCAGTAAAATAGAAAGTAAGGCCATCTACGGAGAGTACGGACGGTGGAGGAGGTATGTGATGCTTGAGGGAGGAGAAGGTGTGAAATCGTCATCGCGAGAGACTGTCCTTAGCACACGGGATAGAGCTGTCCGAGTGAGGCCAGTAAGCAGGACACTGTCTCTCTCTGGTGACGTTCAGTGCATAGGTGCAGACTAGTTGGAGATAGGGTGTAACCTCTTGCGGTTTTGCTCAGTGAGCACAGTCAAGCAAGAAAAGGAAGAAAAGGAATACAGAGATTACAGGGTTAAACCCTGTGCTGGGGGAGGAGAGACCTGAGAGGGACGGGGGAGGAGGGACCTGAGAAGGACGGGGGAGGAGGGACCTGAGAGGGACGGGGAAGGAGGGACCTGAGAGGGACGGGGGACTGTAGGAACCTGGTTGATTGAACAGGTAATAGTTCCTTGTAGGCTTAAGGAGTATTTGAGGCTGAGGACAGAGGGGAGGAAGCTGGAAAGAGAGTTGAATTTACCTATGGAGTTGAATGCAAGAAATTGAGGTTGAGTCTGAGGCAGTTTGCAGTCAACAGTGACAAGAAAGTTTACGTTATGACCATCGGGAGTGGGCGGCAGACTGGGCAAGTGTGTGGCTGTGAAAATCAGAGCTGAGGTGAGCCCTTAACCGGTGAACATAAGAGCTGAGGTGAGCCTTTAACCTGTGAACATAAGAGCTAAGGTCAGCCTTTGACCTGTGAAAATCAGAGCTGAGGTGAGCCTTGAACCTGTGAACATAGGAGCTGAGGTGAGCCTGATGTTTCAGTTCCTAGCTGTGTGATTCATACACATTCAAGCAAATGTTTCTATCCTCGCAATGGATGCTTTTTATCTGGAGGTAGCACACTGTGCTCGGTGGGGGTGTGAGCTCTGAAACCAGACTGCCTCTGCCATACTTGTGTGACTTGTGCCACATTTTCACATCCGTGAATTGAAGGATAGTGATCATGCCTACTTATTCACGTGATTGTTACACTTCTGTTTCCGTCTTATAAGACCACACCTGTGATGGAGGCTAGGAAGTACATTCTTTTAGCTAAATATTGTGTCCTTGTCAAAGGGAGGTCCCGGAACTGAGGAAGACGAGGTTATGGGTTATTAGGGAGGGCTTTGCTGCTTCTGCCACAGAGTGCTTAGCACAGTGCCAGGCACACAGGAGGACTCAGTGACGCTGGCTCTCTGTGCTGTCCACTTAATCATTGCCTTTGCTGGAGGTAAGTAAAGCTTTCTGTTATGCTTGAGTTCTTACAGATGTGTGTGCTCCTTTTCCTATGACAGCGGTTCCTCCGCTGGCTACCAACACTGTGTCTCCATCTCTTGCATTGCTGGCCAACAACCTGTCCATGCCGACAAGTGACCTACCACCTGGTGCCTCCCCAAGGAAAAAGCCTCGAAAGCAACAGCACGTGATCTCCACAGAAGGAGGTGACACGAGGGAGACAAACAGCACTGATGACGAGAAGTCCAGTGCCAGGAGTCTTCTGCTGAAGGCTGAGAAGCGCGAGTCTCCTCCCAAGGAGTATATTGGTAATGACCACAGGCTGACTTGTGTTGTGACACTTCCCGGTAAAGTCAGAGCCCAACCCAGAGGCTCACTGCATAGTCAGCCTTATACCTCACTGAGGTATAGTCGGTCACTTATACCTCACTTACTGGAATTGAACTTTGGGGATTGTTGACAATGTTAATAAGTTGTTTAATGTCTTCTCTTTGAATAGATGAGGAAGGTGGCCGGGCGCGGTGGCTCAAGCCTGTAATCCCAGCACTTTGGGAGGCTGAGGCGGGTGGATCACGAGGTCCAGAGATAGAGACCATCCTGGTCAACATGGTGAAACCCCGTCTCTACTCAAAATACAAAAAATTAGCTGGGCATGGTGGCGCGTGCCTGTAATCTCAGTTACTCGGGAGGCTGAGGCAGGAGAATTGCCTGAACCCAGGAGGCGGAGGTTGCGGTGAGCCGAGATGGCGCCATTGCACTCCAGCCTGGGTAACAAGAGCGAAACTCCGTCTCAAAAAAAAAAAAAAATAGATGAGGAAGGTGTGAGGTATGTCCCAGTGCGTCCAAGACCCCCCATTATTTTGCTTGGTCACTATCGGAGCCCCTGGAAAGCTGCTTACCACCACTTTCAGAGATACAGTGAGGTCCGGGTCAGAGGTCAGTTTCTCCAGAAACATTCGGTATTAATGCATGAAATTGGTATAACACTGAGCTGTGTTGTAATTACACTAAGAAAGGAAAACAGAACCACGGTTTTCTAGTTTAAAAAAAAACCCTACATTTTTGTTAAAACATCTTCAGACTTCAGTGTTTAAGTATATCCCGTAGAATACAAAACTTAGAAAATTTCCCTTTGCCCTAGAAAGCTGTGTGTATTTATTGGAATTGCAGTTCAGAGGTTGACAACCTTGATTTGTGTAAAATCTGTATGTTAACAGCTCCGTAAGTACTGATGGAGGATGCCTGTGGCTTCCTGAGTCACTGTGAAAGAGCTGTCCTGGATTACTGTGTGACACAGTTCTCAGTCCACAGTAGTTCCTAGGATGCCAAAATATACATGCATTGTAAGCATTTCTGCCAAAAGATCTTCTGTTTAACATATATACGAAGCTCTTGGAGTGGTCTAGGGCAAGCCCTCAATAAACATTTTGTTGTTCTTGTGGAATCTGAGAATAAACTTTTAATAAACCACATAATTAAAAATGGCTGATAGTACTGTGCAGATACCATATTAGTAGAAATATGCAAATATTTCTACTAATGGACTTTAAGTGCCATTAGTCTCAAATATATGTACAAAGAAATGAATGTCCAGATAATTGGTCACATTTCCCATTCTCTTATGTAAATTCCATTTGGAAACTGCTCTAAGGGTTTTCTTGAAGGTTCAAAATGAGTCCGACTTGGATGGAGTAGTGACTAATTAGGCAGAGGCGGAAATGCCAGTGGTTCAGTCTCTGAATGGAGGTACATTTCCCAGCTTTTCTTCCTCACAGGTGTACTCTGAGGTTTGAAAAGAAAGTGAGATTTCCAGAGGTCAGGGAGTGTTGCCTTTTAGTGGAAATAGGATATGAACCACTGAGCATCCCTTCATGCTGCAAGAATTCCGTAGAAAAAATAGTTAGGAATTTGCCTGGTAGCATTTTAAGCCACACTACAGGAGTCTTAATGCTTATTGGGACTTGCTCTTCAAAACCTCTCTCAAGAAAGATAACTTGACAGCTGAAAGGTTTATGATCCCTAAATCTTCTATTTCAGTATATTCATACTAACCTCCTTTACACGCTGCCTGTTGACTATGACACTTTAGTGCAGCTATTTTCCCTAAGCTATAAAATACATATAGATTATATGTATAAATACATCAAGGTAGACTAAAACTCACAGGAGCTGGGCACAGTGACTCACGCCTGTAATCCCGGCACTTTGGGAGGCTGAGGTAGGCGGATCACTTGAAGCCAGAAGTTCAAAACCAGCCTGGCCAATATGGTAAAACCCTGTCTACTAAAAATACAAAAAAATTGGCCGGGCGCAGTGGCTCAAACCTGTAATCCCAGCACTTTGGGAGGCTGAGGCGGGTGGATCACAAGGTCAAGAGATCGAGACCATCCTGGTCAGCATGGTGAAACCCCGTCTTTACTCAAAACACAAAAAATTAGCTGGGCACGATGGCGCGTGCCTGTAGTCCCAGTTACTCAGGAGGCTGAGGCAGGAGAATTGCCTGAACCCAGGAGGCGGAGGTTGCGGTGAGCCGAGATCGCGCCATTGCACTCCAGCCTGGGTAACAAGAGCGAAACTCTGTCTCAAAAAAAAAAAATTATCCAGGCGAGATGGTGGGCGCTTGTAATCCCAGCTACTCAGGAGGCTGAGGCAGGAGAATCTTCTGAACCCAGGAGGCAGAGGTTGCAGTGAGCTGAGATCGCACCACCACATGACAGCCTAGGCTGCAGAGTGAGACCCTATCTCAAAAAAAAAAAAAAAAAAAGGAAAGAGGAGAGAAACAGAAAAGAAGTACAGAAAGCAGTAGTAATGTGACAGACCTAAGCCTTAACATGTTACTGTCATAAATGTAAATAGTCTAAACGTACCAATTAAACACAGATTGGCAGAAATAATGAAAAAACGCAATCCAACTATGTACTGTGTACAAGGAACTCACGTTGAATACAGCGGCATAGGTAGATTGACAGTAAAAGGCTAGAAAAACACACACAGGCCAGGCACGGTGGCTCACACCTGTAATCCCATCATTTTGGGAGGCCAAGGGGGTGGATCACCTGAAGTCAGGAGTTTGAGATCAGCCTGGCCAACATAATGAAACCCCAGCCGTACTAAAAATACAAAAATTAGCTGGCAGTGGAGTCACACACCTATAGTTTCAGCTGTTCAGGAGGCTGAGGCAGGAGCATCACTCCAACCCAGGAAGTGGAGGTTTGCAGTGAACTGAGGTCTCACCACTGCTCTCCAGCCTAGGGAACAGAGCGAGACTCCATCTCAAAAAATGAAAAAAAAAAAAAAGAAAAATATATAAAATACAAAAATTAATTTACAAAAGAATAGGAGTGACTATATTAATGTCACGTAAAGTAAACTGAGGAAAGAAAATTGCTGGAGGCACAGAGGGATATTACATACTGATGAGATAATCAGCTGACCAGGTAATGATCCATTTTTCTGCAGTATCTTTTAAAATATAGGCAAGGACATTCCAGATTTATTTTATGAAGCCAATATGTTCATGCTATCAAAACCAGAGTGTACAAATATAGAAAACGACAGATCATTAGTCCTCATGAATATACATGTAAAAATGCATTAATAAAATATTAGCAAATCAATTCCAACAGTATATGCCTCGACCCGGTAGAATCTATTCTTGCTGTACAAAGCTCATTCAACATTTGAAAACCAAAGTAATTCACCCTATCGACTGGCCTTGTTAATTTCCTTGGGTTGCCATAACAGAGTACTGTGAACCAGGTGTACAAACAGTACAGATGATTCTCTCAGGGTTCTGGGGTCGTCTAGAGTAAAGGTCTAATAGGGTCAGCTCACTCTGAAAGCATTCGAGGAGAGTCCTTCCTTGCCTCTTTGGTTTCTTGTGATTGCCAGCAATCTTTGGTGTTCCCCGGCTTGCACCTGCACCGCTGCAATCTCTGCCTCCATCTTCAAATGGCCTTCTTCTCTGTCTCTCCTATCCTCTTTCTCTCTCTTGCCTTCTCTCGCCTTCCTTTTCTCACTCTCCCTTCTTTATTTTTCTCTCTCCCTTCCTCCTTGTAAGGACACCAGTCATTGGATTTACAGCTCACCTTAATCCAGTATAAATTCTGAACCAAATTACGTCACGTGATCATCATTATTATTATTGCGATGGAGTCTTGCTGTGTCCCCTTGGCTGGAGCGCAGTGGTGCGATCTCAGCTCACTGCAACCTCCGCCTCCCAGATTCAAATGACTCTCCTGCCTCAGCCTCCTGAGTAGCTGGGATTACAGACATTCACCCTCCACCCAGCTAATTTTTTGTTTTTAGTACAGACGAGGTTTCGCCATGTTGGCCAGGCTGGTCTCAAACTCCTGAACTCAAGTGATCCACCCGCCTTGGCCTCCCAAAATGCTGGCATTGCAGGTGTGAGCCACTGCACTCGGCCTACATCACATTCCAATATAGTTATAGTGACAGGTATCTAGGAACTTCAATATGTCTTTTGGGGGAAAACCATTCAACCCACAACAAAAGCTAAAGAAGAAAAATCACATGATTATATCAATCAATACAGAAAACTTGACAAAAGTCAACACCTTTCATGATAAAAATGTTCAAAAACAGAAAAGAGGTGTTCTTACTGGATTTGATAAAGTCTGCAGAAAACCATTTAACATCATACGTAATAGTGACAGACTGAATTCCACCTGAGATTGGCAAAAAGTCAAGGATGTCCTCACCCACCACTCCCACTCAACATAGCATCAGATTTGGTTACACAAAAAGGCAAGATAAAGAGAGGAAAGTAACACAGGTGGGAATGAAGTAAATGAAATTGTCCCCATTTGCAGATGACCTCATGGTCCAGAGAGAAAACGTCAAGGATTCTCCCAAAATACTCCTGGAACTAGTAAATGAATTCAGTAAGGTCAAAGAATACAATGTCAGCACAAAAATCAATCATTTTTCTAAAAACAAAAATAACAAAGGTTTAAAAGTAACAAAAATTATTTTTCCAAATTCTTGGAATGAACTTCCAAGTGAGATAGAGTCTCACTTCATCACCCAGGCTAGAGTGATGTTAAAAGTATAGATTACTTCATAGTTGCTCCTCCAAAATGTTACACTTAGGCATAAATCTAGCAAACTGTGTACAAAATTCATTTCTTGAAAACTTAAAATGCTGGCTGGGCACGATGGCTCAAATCCCAGCTCTTTAGGAGGCTGAAGCAGGCAGATCACTTGAGGTCAGGAGTTGAAGATCAGCCTGGCCAACATGGTGAAACCCTGTCTCCACTAAAAATACAAAAAAATTAGCCAGGCATGGTGGTGGGTGCCTGTAATCCCAACCACTTGTGAGGCTGAGGCAGGAGAATCGCTTGCGCCTAGGAGGTGGGGGTTGCAGTGAGCCAAGATTGCACCACTGCACTCCAGCCTGGGTGATGAAGTGAGACTCTATCTCAGAAAAAAAAAAAAGTTACAAATAAGTGTAGAGACATAAAATATTTGTGGATTAGAAAACACATATTAAAGATGTCAGTTCTTTCCAGATACTGATTATAGATTTAATACACTTCCTACCAAAATCATAGCAAGGTTGTTCTGTTTGTTTGAGATAGGGTCTCACTCTGTCACTCAGGCTGGAGTGAAATGTCACAATCTCTGCTCACTGCAACCTCTGCTTTCCAGGTTCAAGTGATTCTCCTGCCTCAGCTTCCTGAGTAGCTGGGACTACCACACCTGGCTAATTTTTAGTAGAGTTGGGGTTTCACCATGTTGGCCAGGGTGGTCTCAAACTTCTGACCTTAAGTGATCCGCCCACCTCAGCCTCCCAAAGTGCTAGGATTACAGGCAGAAGCCACCATGCCCAGCCCATAGCAAGGTTTTATTAGACATAGAAAAGCTTATTCTGGTTCCTGTGCCTCTCCAAATGAAGTTTAGAATAAGCTTCTCTATGTCTTAAAAAAAAATTCTAGTTCCTTCAGCTTCCTCAGAGTGCAGGTTATTTTCAATAAATTTGCTAAGTGTTGAGCCATTTTTTAAAAATATTTGTCTTCGTCTTCACTCTCCTCTTGTGGTATGCCCATCACACATGTAGATTTTCTTTCTTTCTTTTTTTTTTTTTTTTTGAGACGGAGTTTCGCTCTTGTTACCCAGGCTGGAGTGCAATGGCGCGATCTCGGCTCACCGCAACTTCCGCCTCCTGGGTTCAAGCAATTCTCCTGCCTCAGCCTCCCGAGTAGCTGGGATTACAGGCACGCGCCACCATGTCCAGCTAATTTTTTGTATTTTGAGTAGACACGGGGTTTCACCATGTTGACCAGGATGGTCTGGGGCCACAGGTGCACGCCACCATGCCCAGCTAATTTTTGTATTTTTTAGAGAGATGGGGTTTTACCATGTTGCCCAGGATGGTCTCAAACGATCTTCCCCCACCCCCACCCCCGAGTCGGCCTCCCAAGTGCTGGGGTTGCAGGCATGAGCCACCAGGCTGTCTCCTCCACTCTTTCCCTCACCTTACCCAGCTGATAAAGCCACTAATGGTGGCCTGTCTTCTGTAATGTTTTCAACACTGCCCTGGAGCACAAGTTCCTCTATAAAAGGAATTCAGTCAAATTGTAGTTCCCTGGTCACAGTAGTTTCTGATGTCAGTGTTCCATATTTGTTCTGTCCTCAGAAAGGCTCCCACAGCTCTGTTACACTTTGTTCTTTCCTTCAAACCAGCCTGCACATAGCTATATCTTCACTAGTTCCACAAATCTCCCCCCAGTTCCCTTCACCATAGCCTCCACTGTTCCTGGGAGCAGCTTTAGGTCTGAACTTCTTCACACGTTTGCAAATGGACTCAGTTGCTTCAGGAAGAAATTAAAAGGTATCTGTTTTACAGCCCACTTCTTCTGGCAAAATGTTTGAGCCACGGCTTTAGAGATGGGGGAGGCCCTGGCTTGGCATGTGGCAAGCTTTTCTCTGAGTGACAGCCCTACTTTAGGAGGTAGCACTTAGTGGAGGGGAAGGAGGGGAGTAAGCAGCCTGGGGTCCTCTTGGCTTGCCTCCCCGCTAAATGAAACCACTACCTCAAGTAAAGAAGTTCTTATGGCCAGGTGCAGTAGCTCATGCCTGTAATCCCAATAGTCTGCGAGGCCAAGGCAGGCAAATTGCTTGAGCCAGGAGTTCAAGACCAACCTGGGCACATAGGAAGACCCCACCTCTACAAAAAATACAAACGTGAGCCCAGCATGCTGGAGCACACCTGTAGTCTCAGCTACTTGGGAGGCCGAAGTGGGAGAATTGCTTGAGCCTGAGAGGCAGAGGTTGTGGTGAGCCAATTGTACCACTGCTCTTCAGCCTGGGTGACAGAGTCAGACACTATCTCAAAAAAAAAAAAACCCAAAAAACAAAAAACTAAATTCTAGTTAAAATAATGGCATTTAGGCTGCTTGAACACAAACGATTTACCTTTTTAGACACTGAAATATACTCGTTTTTATTGTGTGGTTCCAGAGGAGAAGAAAGCTATGGTGCAGGAAATAGCTAAGCAGAAAGGAAGGCCGGGCGTGGTGGCTCAAGCCTGTAATCCCAGCACTGTGGGAGGCCGAAATGGGTGGATCACGAGGTCAAGAGATCGAGACCATCCCGGTCAACATGGTGAAACCCCGTCTCTACTCAAAATACAAAAAATTAGCTGGGCATGGTGGCGCGTGCCTGTAATCCCAGCTACTCGGGAGGCTGAGGCAGGAGAATTGCCTGAACCCAGGAGGCGGAGGTTGCGGTGAGCCGAGATCGCGCCATTGCACTCCAGCCTGGGTAACAAGAGCGAAACTCCGTCTCAAAAAA
>JAPYYA010003407.1:0-12890 GCA_028533165.1 Leontopithecus rosalia | reverse complement strand
GCCGTGCGGAGGTGCCGGCGAGACTGCTACACCGTGGTGCCGGCGAAACTTCTGCCCCGCGTGTCTCCTCCACTGGGAATCTTCTGCTCCTGAGCGACCAGAATTTGTCTGAAAGTGTGGCGTCCTCTAGTTCTGTGAGCTTTAACTGCGAGCTGCAATCCCGAGATGTTAGCGATCGGCCATCTTGGATCGTTCTCCCCTCAGGATATCTTGAGGACAGGTGCCCAAGGTGGTCAGGGCACAGTTTAGTTTTACACATTTTAGGGAGACAGCAGACATCAATCAAATACATGTAAGGTTTGCGATGGTTCTATCTGGAAATAAATGTAAGGTTTGCAATGAGTAAGAGCAGGATAACTCAAAGCAGTGTGGGCAGAGAGGGTTTTCAAGTCATAGGTAGATTTTAAATTTTTCTGATTGGCAATTGATTGAAAGAGTGAATATCCAGCTGGGCGTGGCGGCTCAAGCCTGTAATCCCAGCACTTTGGGAGGCTGAGGCAGGTGGATCATGAGGTCAGGAGATCGAGACCATCCTGGTCAACATGGTGAAACCCCGTCTCTACTACAAATACAAAAAATTAGCTGGGCATGGTGGCGTGTGCCTGTAATCACAGCTACTCAGGAGGCTGAGGCAGGAGAATTGCCTGAACCCAGGAGGCGGAGGTTGCGGTGAGCCGAGATCGCACCATTGCACTCCAGCCTGGGTAACGAGTGAAACTCCGTCTCAAAAAAAAAAAGAGTGAATATCAGTAGAAAGGAATGTCTGGTTGACAATGAGCGGTTGTGGAGACCAAGGTTTTAATCATGCAGACGAAGCCTCCAAGTGCTGGCTTCAGAGAGAAGAGATTGCAAATGTTTCTTAGCAGACTTGAGATCTGTGTTGATGTTAATGCTACACTGAAGATAGAACTGTTGTGAGGCCCCTGTTTGGGGCACTATCTGGTCTGAGTTAAGAATAGGATAACAGAAGAGGCAGTGATCAGTGGTTGGAAGAGGGAAGACTGGTCTTTCCTAGTCAATGACAGAACAAGGACAATGAGGAAGAGTTAAGCTGTAATCTAAGAAACAAGTTACAACAATGTGAGGCCATATAACTCAGATCACAGCCACATCTCTCTCAAAGCTTAAAGCATTTGGGGGTTTCCAACAGCTCTTAAATTTTCTTTATTTTCACAATGAAGATACTAATTTTAGAAAAATGTATTTAGATCTGAATTCAGTTTCAAATTTTGAAAAAATAGCAGCATGAGCCAGGTGGGGTGGCTCATCCCTGTAAATCCAGCCACATAGGAGGCTGAGACAGGAGGATCACTTGAGCCTAGGAGTTGAAGGTTGCAGTGAGCTATGACTTCTGCTGCACTCCAGCCTGGAGCAGCAGAGTGAGTCACATCTCTAAAACATAAAACAAAAAAGTTTTGGAGTGCAATGATTCGATCTCGGCTCACCGCAACCTCCATCTCCTGGGTTCAAGCAATTCTCCTGCCTCAGCCTCCCAAGTAGCTGGGACTACAGGCGTGCGCCACCATGCCCAGCTCACTTTTTTTTTTTTTTTTTTTTTTTTTTTTGTGACGGAGTTTCGATGTTGTTATGCAGACTGGAGTGCAATGGCACCATCTCGGCTCACCGCAACCTCCACCTTCTGGGTTCAAGCAATTCTCCTGCCTCAGCCTCCCAAGTAGCTGGGACTACAGGCGCGCACCACCATGCCCAGCTAATTTTTGTATTTTTAGTAGAGACAGGGTTTCACCTTGTTGACCAGGATGGTCTCGATATCTTGACCTCGTGATCCACCCGCCTCAGCCTCCCAAAGTGCTGGGATTATAGGCGTGAGCCACCGCACCCGGCCCGTAAAAAAATTTAAAAAGAGAAAATACCAGCATGAAACATCTTCTACAGCAAGATTCTTTCTGATCAGACACAGATTCAGAAAAGATTAAGCCTTCACATGTGTGCATGCAGCCCACAGAAGATAATACTAGTTCCAAACACAGAACAAACCTAATATTTATATAACATAATAACCTTAAGGAAGTAACTACAAAAGATCACTCTAAAGTAAAGACATTTTAATTCCAAATGTATAGCAAGAAAAATATGTGTGCAGAATTTGCTAACTAATCCCAAGAAGTAAAGTTATAAGACCAATTTCTCTCTGTATCACACACGTGAGTGTGGGACACAGATGTGTGCAGGCACACACATGGGCCACAGAGAGCTGTCCACGTTGTGTGCAGCCTTCAGATTTCTGTTCATACCCCCTGCCCCAACCCTCCTGAAGCCTTCACAGAACACATGGCCCCCACTGGGCTCCCTGTGTTGGAAAGCCAGTGACGTTTCTAGGGTATGCTGCATGGTTTAGAATATTATTTCTCTCTATGATTTTATTAAGTGAACTCACATTCTTAGCTATACCAGCATATTCTCCATCATACCCCCAACAATATCTAATAAAGAGCTTAGTCCACAGTCAAAGCTTAATTGATATTTGTTGATTAATTAAACCAGAGGCCGGGTGCGGTGGCTCAAGCCTGTAATCCCAGCACTTTGGGAGGCTAAGGCGGGTGGATCACGAGGTCAAGAGATCGAGACCATCCTGGTCAACATGGTGAAACCCCGTCTCTACTAAAAATACAAAAAATTAGCTGGGCATGGTGGTGTGTGCCTGTAATCCCAGTTACTCAGGAGGCTGTGGCAGGAGAATTACCTGAACCCAGGGGGCAGAGGTTCCAGTGAGCCGAGATCGCGCCATTGCACTCCAGCCTGGGTAACAAGAGCAAAACTCCATCTCAAAGAAAAAAAAAATTAAACCAGATACCAGGAATTGGGTATGGAGCTGTCTAAAACGGGGACAAATGTGTTCTCTTCCTCAGCCCCTCCAAATATTTCTAATTCTGTGTGTGTGTGTGTGTGTGTGTGTAATTTTCAGTATGCACCTTAAAATACATTTCTTTACATTAAAACAATCTCCAAAATATTATTATCATACTTAGTAAAATTAATAATTCTACATTCAAGCTCCCATCTCAAAAACATGTTAGATATAGTGAACCTCAAGTTTCTCTTCAAAGAATCATTATGTCAGTATGTTCAGCTCTCTTATTCTTTAATTCTCTATTTTAAAGTTTAATTTCCTTGTAGTTCCAGTAAACAACCTCCTCCACCGTTTCTAATCAGTAGTTCACATCTGTTCTCCCAGCCCCCAGTTCCGTCCTCACTCATCCCGGTCACCTGCTCTGGTCACCTTCTTTGACCTGGGTTCACCTCTGGTTACCTGCTCTGACCTGCCCATAGCCATCCTTCCCTCCAGACCACCCACCCTGCCACTCCAGCTCGGACCCCTGCTCTCTTTAAAATAGCCAGTTGGGATTAGTCTAGCTGTGCAGTCTAACCCTAGCCAATAGGGGAATGACACAGCAGTAGGGGCAACCCCTGTCAGGCATAAGTACCCCTTTTCCTCCCTTGTCCAAATTTGCTCTCACCATTATTCCATCTGTGTGCAGCACCCTTCAATGTTAGTAAATTGCCTTGCTGAGGAAATTTATATTTGAGTGCTACTTCTTTTGCAGCATCAAAAATTCTACTTATAACACATCCTAATTTGATATTTAGTTTGTCTCAAATAGGATTCGACCCAAGACCATTTGTTATGCCTCTTAAATCTATTTTAACATCTTTCTTGGCACTGATTTGTTGAAAGGGCCAGATCCCTTTTCCCCAAGTATATCTCACTATTTGAATTTTGTCTGATTGCTTGCTTCTGGTAGCATTTAGCTCATTCTTCTGTCTCCTGTGTTTTCCTGTAAACTGAAAGTTACAACTGTAACCCTAACCATAATTCTGGTTCAGTCTTTTTTTTTTTTTTTCTGAGATGGAGTCTCACTCTGTCACTTAGGCTGCAGTTCAGTGGCACAATCTCAGCTCACTGAAACCTCTGCCTCCCAGGTTCAAGTGATTCTCCTGCCTCAGCCTCCCAAGTAGCTGAGATTATAGGCTTGTGCCACCACACTAGGCTAATGTTTGTATTTTTAGTAGAGATGGGTTTTCCCCATATTGGCCAGGCTGGTCTCGAACTCCTGGCCTCAAGCAATCCTCCCACTTCAGCCTCCCAAAGTGCCGGGATTACAGGCGTGAGCCACTGCACCCAGCTCAATCTTTTTGATAGGGACATGCTATAGATGATATCATGGTGTTCATATTGTACCATAGTGAGGAGACAGGCTACTTGGCTATCTGATCATTAGAGTTAAGATCAATTCCTAGATTAAGGTAATGCAAATCTGATCTCTCCACTGTATTCATTGGTAAATCTATTGTCTAGCCTGTGGCCACAACACACAGCAAAGTTATAAAAACTCTTAGCTATGATCTTGGCCCCTTTAGAGATGGTGTCTAGCCAGCTAACATTGGAACATCATAATTTCCTGAGAGTAATATTCTTACGTTGGAATAGACCTTTTGGTTGTTTCAAAAGTCTTTCTCTAAAGCACCTACTGTTATCTATTTAAATTAATTCATCTAATTAACAGAGTGACTACCGATATGTTTAGCCTGACATGTATTTCTTCTTTGTATTAAAACTTTCTGTTCAGTATGTCAATCAAGTAGCAGTAACCATAAAAGTAACCCTACGTCTTTGGCTCATGGACATAATCTTGGGTTTGGGAAAACTAGGGGAGAGCAGCAATCCGTGCCCAGATGTGGACTGTCACCCCTCCAGGCAGTGTTGATGGCCATGGGACAGGGCAGCCCAGCCTGCTGTGGAATTAGACATGCTCATCTGAATGCTCAAGGATGGTCTCAGCTCTGGGCATCAAGAGGAGAGTCAGCCAGGCCAGAAGATCCCAGTGTTCAAAAGGAAACAATACAAGGATGTATTGCGACAGTTAAGTCAGGCAGCCTTTACGAAACAGCCCTGTGTAGAAGGTGCTATTATCACTCTTGTTTTACAGATGAAGGTTCTCTTCATCTGCAAAATTCCATGGGGTGGGAGTGAGGAAGAATTCACCCTACTTTACTCGGGTACCCCAGTCATTGTGACAGCCAAAATGCCCCATCACACATTTCCAAACACCAGCAGGAAATTGTGTGATAGAGTGTGTGTGTGTGTGTGTGTGTGTGTGTGTGTGTGTAGAATGGATGCAACAGCATCTCCAGTTGAGAATAACTGGTATCTAAACCCATTCAGGATGCTATGATAAAAATACCATAGATTGGGTGGCTTTTAAACCACAGACATGTATTACTTACAATCCTGGAGGCTGGAAGTCCAAGACAAGGTTCTGGCAGGTCTGGTGTATGGTGAGGGCTACTTCCTGGTTTATAGATGGCCATCTTCTCCCTGAGTCCTCACATGGTAGAAGGGGCGAGGGAACTCTCTGGGGTCTGTTTTATAAGGGCACTAATCCCATTCGTGAAGGCTCTACCCTTGGGACCTAATCACTTTCCAAAGGCCGCACCTCCTAACATTGTCATATTGGAGGTTAGGATTTAAACTTAGGAGTTTGGGCCAGGCACATTGGCTCACACTTGTAATCCTAGCATTTTGGGAGGCTGAGGCGGGCAGATCACTTGAGGTCAGGAGTTCAAGACCAGGCTGGCCTGCATCGCCAAATTGTATTTTTGGCCGTCTCTACCAAAAATACAAAAAAAATTATCCGGGTAAGGTGGCAGGTACCTGTAGTCCCAGCTACTCAGGAGGCTGAGGCAAAAGAATCACATGAACGTGGGAGGCAGAGGTTGTAATGAGCTGAAATCACACCACTGCACTCCAGCCTGAGTGACAGAGCGAGACTCTGTCTCCAAAAATGAAATAAAATAAAATAAACTTATGGGTTTGGGGAGGACCCACATTCAGTCTACAGCAGCTGGATATGCTGAAGAACTGAGATGATCACTCCAAAGTCTAAAGGGGATGGGAGAGGGGAGGTATACAGATGTGTGCCCCTGTTCTTATCGCCTTGTTCCTGAAACCGCCTTAGTAAAAATTCTAACGGTGAGAAAAGAGATCTGACCTAACCCACTCCATCTTGCCTTTAGCCTCCAAGCTGCTATTGTTTATCCCTGGATGTAGGCCAGACTAATTGGGAGGAACTTACTTTATAGTTTTAACTTTGTTGTTGCTTATCTTTTTTTATTTTTCTTTGAGACAGGGTCTTAGTCTATCACCTAGGCTGGAGAGCAGTGGCAGGATCACAGCTCACTGCAGCCTGGACTTCCCAAGCTCAGGTGATCCTCCCACCTCAGCTTCCCCGAATAGCTGGGGCCACAGGCAGTCACCACCATTCCCGGCTAATTTTTGCATTTTTTTTGTAGAGATGGGAGTCTCCCTATGTTCGAGACCAGTCTCCCTGGTCTCGAACTCCTAGGCCCAAGCAATCCACCTGCCTCAGCCTCCCAAAGTGCTGGGATTACAGGTGTGAGCCACCATGCCCAGCTTGATTCTTTCCCTTTTTCCTCTCCAGATGTTCATCTTCTCTTATGTAAAATGTACCATTGGCAGCCAGCCTGTCCCTCTCTTTACTTGTCCCACACCCCCCACCCCACCTCCCGCCAAGGACTTGTATAAATGTTAAGCTTCCTGAAACGCTCAAAAAACAGCCACAGGTGTGTCTGCACCTCCTGTTTTTCCCAGACTGGTCCTCAAGTGACTTAATAAACCTCGATAATCAAGACACGCCTCAGTCCTTCATTTTGGTCGTCACTATTTCTCTGAAAAATCAGATGATCAAGCACTCGAGTCTACATCCAGCACACAGCTTCGAGGGCTCCCGAGTGGAGCTGGTTGAGGGCTCAGGGGTCTCTGCCTTTCTTTCCCTGCCATCTCCATTCTGGCTTGTGAGCTCCCGGGACTACCTACACTGGGCATCACCCCTCTGCACTCAGCATCTGCTAATGAGGACGGTTTTTCCTCTGCCCACTTTCTGCTGCCTCGGCCATGGGAAGTGTGACAGGGTGGGAGGGGCAGGGCAGTGGGGAGAGGAAACCTGGGATGTTTCCATCTGGCCTGTGACTTGTCTTCCTCCAAATGTAGGCCACGCAACTCTACTCGCCACCTCCATGGTTGGTCTCATTGTGAAAATAGTCTACATAGATGTTTTCATTCGATTTTTGTTTTTTTGTTTTTTTGTTTTGAGACGGAGCCTTGCGCTGTTGCCCAGGCTGCCTCAGTCTCCTGAGTAGCTCGGACTACAGGCACCCGCCACCACATCTGCCTAAATTTTTATAGTTTTAGTAGAGATGGGGTTTCACCGTGTTGGCCAGGATGGTCTCGATCTTCTAACCTCGGGATCTGCCCACCTCGGCCTCCCAGAGTGCTGGGATTACAGGCGTGAGCCACCGCGCCTGGCTGTTACTTTTATCCTTTACGCTCATTAAAATAAACTTTCTCAGGTTTTTTGTTTGTTTGTTTTTTCTGATAGTCCTGATCTTCCTAAAATAAGTGGGCAGTTTGCTCCCTCATCTTCCTGACACAGTTTACATTTCAAAGCCTTCTTCTCCCTCCTGACTACAGTGAAAGATGCCCCCCAAACCACTCTCCCTAATTCGGGCCTCCTGCTCCCAGCCCGGTCCTGTGGTGGTGAGCCTGGGGTTGGGATGGGGAAAGGATGAACCAACTCAATTGATTTACTTCTTTTTCTACTTGCATCTCATGGAAGAGGATGAATTGCACAAGAGGTAGAGACATGGTTAAAGAGTTAGGACATTTGTGTTCTAGTGTGAGATTTATTAATTAGCCGTGTGACTGTGGGGAAACTACTTTTTGAGAAAAAATAAGATTTGGGCTAAAAAATCTAGGAGTTTCATTTCATGTCTAAGACATTGATTCAATAGTTCAGATACACAGACAATCCCCAATGCATGTGCACACGTGTGAACACACACACACACACACACACACACACAGATACTAATGATGAAATCATAATCAAGAGAGCTTCAAGTCAATTTTAAAAGTTAAAAATCTCAGGCGGGGCTTGGTGACGCATGCCTGTAATTTCAGCATTTTGGGAGGCCGAGGCAGTCGGATCATCTGAGATCAGGAGTTCGAGACCAGCCTGGCCAACTTCGTGAAACCCCATCTCTACTAAAAATGCAAAAATTAGCTGGGCCTGGTGATGTGTGCCTGTAATTGCAGCTACTTGGGAGGCTGAGGCAGGAGAATTACTTGAATCCAGGAGACAGAGGTAGCAGTGAGCCAAGATCTGGCCACTGCACTCCAGCCTGGGTGACAAGAGCGACACTCCATCTCAAATAAATAAATAAAATAAAAGTTAAAAATCTCAATTAACAAAGAGATCTTCAATGTTTTACTCTCTTTATGCCCCTTTACACATTTTCAATCCATGCTTTCCTTTGTTCTTCTGAACAAATGCTGTGATTCCCTTTTTTTTCCAATGCTTATTTCATTTCTTCTTAAATGTATGTTGCTAGTTTATTTACTTGTAAATACAAGATCCTCTTTCCCCTAAGGGTCACTGAGAAACTTCTGGAAAGCTGGGCTGGGCAGTCTAAGGTATGTTCAAGTAGAAAGGTATGGGTTAAGAAGTCAGGATGGGGTTTCCTTGACCCTGGCTGGAAGCACTCTCCTCCCATCTCCCTGAAATGCAGGTCCTTTTTCTGCTTTATATGTTATATTTTGTGACAGGGTCTCATTCTGTTGCTTAGGCTGGAGTGCAGTAGCATGTTCATAGCTCACTGCAACCTTGACCTCCTGGCTTCAACTAATCCTCCTACCTCAGCCTCATGAGTAGCTGGGACTGCAGGCACCAGCGCTCCCAGCTAATTTTTATATTTTTTTGTAGAGACAGGGTTTCACCATGTTGCCCAGGCTGGTCTCAAACTCCTAGATTCAAGCCATCCATCTTCCTCAGCCTCCCATAATGCTGGGAATACAGGCATCAGCCACCACACTTGGCTGCAATACAGTTCTTAACAGTCTTGTTTTTATATCTGATGGGTGATTAATGTACAGAACATATAATGAACTCCTACAACTCAACAATCAAAAAACAACCTGATTTTTAAAATGGGTGAAGGACTTAAATAGACATTTCTCCAAATAAGACATACAAATGGCCAATAAGCACATGAAAAGTTGCTCAACATTGCTAATTATTAGGGAAACAGAAACCAAAACCACAATGAGATGACATTTCTCAGCCATTAGGATAGCAACTGCCAAAACCCAGAAAACAGCAAGTGTTGGTGAGGATGCGGAGAAATCGGAACCCTGTGCACTGATGGTGGGAACATAAAACGGTGCAGTCCGTGGAAAACAGGATGATGGTGCCTTAGAAAATCAAAAACAAAGGCTGGGCTGTGGCTCACGCCTATAATCCCAGCACTGTGGGAGGCCGAGGCGGCTAGATCACGAGGTCAAGAGATCAAGACCATCCTGGTCAACATGGTGAAACCCATCTCTACTAAAAAAAATACAAAAAAAAATTAGCTGGGCATGGTGGCGTGCGCCTGTAGTCCCAGCTACTCGGTTGGCTGAGGCAGGAGAATTGCTCGAACCCAGGAGGTGGAGGCTGTGGTGAGCCAAGATCGTGCCATTGCACTCCAGCCTGAGTAATGAGCGAAACTCTATCTCAAAAAAAAAAAAAAGGAAAATTAAAAACAAAATAACCATGGGTACCAAAAAATAGTAAGAATGAATAAGATCTAGAATTTGCTAACATAACAGGGTGACTGTAGTCAAAAGTAATGTACTTGTATATTTAAAAATAACTAAAAGAGTATAACTGGATTGTTTGTAACACAGAGGATTAATGCTTGAGGTAATGGACACTCCATTTATAACAATCATCAATGTGATTATTACACATTGCATGCCAATATCAAAATATCTCACATAATCCATAAATACATACGACTACTATGTACCCACAAAAATTAAAAATTAAAAAATAGAATAACCTTCTGATCCAGCAATTTCACTTGTGAATATATACCCAAGATAACTGAAAGCAGGGACTCAGAGTTATTGGTAAGCCCAAGTTCATAGCAGCAGCCAAAAGGTAGAAGCAACGCAAGTGTCCATTGACAGGTGAATGGATACAGAAAGTGAGGTAAATACACACAATAGAATATTATTCAGCCTTGAAAAGGAAAGAAACATGTTGACACGTTACAATAGCACCTTGAAGCTGTTATGCCAAGTGAAATAAGCCAGTCACGAAAGAACAAACACACTACGATCCCACTTGTATGAAGTGGCCAAAGTGGTCAAATTCAGAGACAGGAAGTAGAATAGGGGTCGCCTGTGAGGTCCAGGAGAAGGAGCAGTAATTCCTTACTGGGTGCAGCATTTCAGTTTTGCAGGACAAAGAGTTCTGGAGTTGGATGGTCACGAAGGTCATACAACAACATGAAGGCATTTAGTATGGTTAAACTGTATGCTTAAAACCAGTACAATGGGAAATTTTACGTTCTGTGATTTTACCACAGTTCAAAAAATTTAAATGAAATTAGATATTGATTGGACTTAACAATAAAAAATAAAGTATTGAGTAACAACCAACCCTTTTGAAAGACAGGAAGATAAAATGTAAGTATTATAATTACCGGCCGTGTGCGGTGGCTCACGCCTATAATCCCAGAATTTTGGGAGGCCAAGGCGGGTGGATCACGAGGTCAAGAGATCAAGACCATCCTGGTCAACATGGTGAAACCCCGTCTCTACTAAAAATACAAAAAATTAGCTGGGCGTGGTGGCGCGTGCCTGTAATCCCAGCTACTCAGGAGGCTGAGGCAGGAGAATTGCCTGAACCCAGGAGGTGGAGGTTGCTGTGAGCCGAGATCGCGCCATTGCACCCCAGCCTGGGTAACAAGAGCGAAACTCCGTCTCAAAAAAAAAAAGGTATTATAATTACCAATATTATAAGGAATAAAAATGCTCTAAAATAAGAGTCATTCAGGGCACTGTAGTGGCTCATGCCTGTTATCCCAGCACTTTGGAAGTTGAGATGGAAGGATCACTTGTGGTCAAGAGTTTGAGACCAGCCTGGCCAACATAGCAAAACCCTGTTTCTACTAAAAATACAAAAATTAGCTGGGCGTGGTGGCAGGCACTTGTAATCCCAGCTACTCGGGAAGCTGAGGCAGGAGAATTGCTTGAACCTGGGAGACAGAGGTTGTAGTGAGCCGTCATCGTGCCGCTGCACTCCAGCCTGGATAACAGAGCGAGACTCTGACTCAAAAAAATTAATAAAAAAAGAATAAAAAATAAAATGGAGTCATTGAAATTCAAGACTTCTGCCTAATGTTCTACAGAGAATCTCATGCTCCAGCAGAAAAAAGAGAAAGAAGAATTCACAATGGAGACTATGCCATCATAAAAATTATATTTCAAGACTCTGTAGTAAGGGAATGTTGCTGGTATTATGTTTTAAGGAAGTGGCGTTGCAAGGTAAAATTGAAGTGTTTGCATACAGACAAAGACTAGAAGGGAAAAGGGACAAACGAAATTATTTCTTTTGTTAAATTTGATTTATTGTTTTCTGCCTTAAAATACATCTATAAAGTTGTTATCATACTTATACAACAAATAAGAAAATAGAGTGCGATAAAACAGAATTCCCAAGCTTCTCCCTCTCAGAAAGGGAATTGCTCCAAACCCTCCAAGATTATAATTCCTATAGAAGAAATATGCATATGGCATTGGACCCAACTTAAAACTAAAAATCTAAATGAAATTAAAAAAAAAAAAAACGTTCTCAGCCTCAAGACAATGAAGAAATGAAAACTGTTGATGGGAAAAAACTAAACGGCCAGGTGTGGTGGCTCACGCCTGTAATCCCAGCACTCTGGGGGGCTGAGGCAGGTGGATCACTTGAGGTCGGGAGTTCAAGACCAGCCTGATCAACATGAAGAAACCCTATCTCTACTAAAAATACAAAATTAACAAGGCTTGGTGGGGCATTCCTGTAATCCCAGCTACTTGGGAGGCTGAGGCAGGAGAATCACTCGAACCCAGGAGGCAGAGTTTGCCGTGAGCCCAGATCATGCAGTTACACTCCCGCCTGGGCAACAAGAGCAAAACTCCATCTCAAAAAAGAAAAAAACAATGTATCAAATAATGCTGAGAGGTGTGAGCTACATCACAGAGACATGCACAAGAAATCAAGGATGCACTAGGTCACAGGTGTGGCACACAGTTCACAAATGTTGCAAGGTCCAATCCCAGAGTTCACCTCTCACATGTCATGATACTGAGAAACAGCACTCACTGGAGGAACAGCAAAACTTCTTCTTAGTGTGGCTTGATGTTAATTACATAGCTAGGCTGTAGTATAAGTCATTCATGTCCTTGGAAGCCAAACACACAGACACGAGAAGCGTGGCCTAATACTGTAACCGTGGGTACTGCCTGATCTGGGCACTAGTGTCGTAACACATTCACTTCTCCCCTGTGCTGCATCGGAGGATACTCCACCTCTCAATGTACAAGAAAGTCCTCTTAATGAACGCCATTCTAACTGGCGTGAGATGGTATCTCAATGTGGTTTTGATTTGCATCTCTCTAATGACCAGTGATGATGAGCATTTTTTCATATGTTTGTTGGCCTCATGTATGTCTTCTTTTGTAAAGTGTCTGTTCATATTCTTTGCCCATTTTTGGATGGGCTTGTTTGCTTTTTTCTTGTAGATCTGTTTGAGTTCTTTGTAAATTCTGGATATCAGCCCTTTATCAGATGGGTAAACTGCAAAAATTTTTTCCCATTCTGTTGGTTGCCGATTCACTCTAGTGACTGTTTCTTTTGCTGTGCAGAAGCTGTGGAGTTTGATTAGGTCCCATTTGTCTATTTTGGCTTTTGTTGCCAATGCTTTTGGTGTTTTGGTCATGAAGTCCTTGCCTACTCCTATGTCCTGAATGGTTTTGCCTAGAT
>JAPYYA010003406.1:0-12890 GCA_028533165.1 Leontopithecus rosalia | reverse complement strand
CCCCTCCCCCTTCCCCTTCCCCCTCTTCTTCCCTTTCCTTTTCCCTTTCCCTAAACAATGATGCCGTTCACTCATTACGTAGCTTCAACTATTATGAACTCCTGGCCCCTTTGGCTTCCTCCAGCTTCCCCAGCACCTTCCCGGCCAGAAGGGTGGGAAAGCGCTGGTTTTAATGAGTAAGTTCCTGACTGCCTCCCCTGAATTCCTGGGCCTCTTCTGGCCTCCTGGCCGTGGAACACTCTCTGGCTTTGATTTGTAAGCAGATGTGAGGATGATAGGCATCATTTTCATCTTAGAGGATTTTCCAATTGTAAAATGATGAGAACTTGGTTAACGCCTTCTGAGATACATCAGTTCCATTTCCCCAAACACTTACTTTGAGGGAGTTGTACCTTTAATAATTCTGTGTATTACTGAGAGAACGAACGGTATTGAAGTCACCTTCGGGGGTTTCCTGGGTTGTCTAGAGCTGTGAAATTGAGCGCCCAAGAGTCCTGAGAGGCAGACATCTGGAGTCCAGAGCTTTTAGCAGGAGCAGACTCTGCAGCTTCAGTGCGAGCCACACGCAGAGCGTCTGTGCAGGACACGTCACCCTCCACATGGCCCCATTGCCATGGGGACACCGTGTCACTTGGTATTTTTAAAAGCACGAATGTTGGCCAGGTGCAGTGGCTCACGCCTATAATCCCAGCACTTTGGTAGGCCGAGGCAGGTGGATCACGAGGCCAAGAGCTGGAGACCATCCTGGTCAACAAGGTGAAACCCCGTCTCTAGTAAAAATACAAAAAATTAGCTGGGCATGGTGGCTCTCGCCTGTAGTCCCAACGACTCGGGAGGCTGAATCCACGAGGCAGGAGAATTGCTTGAACCCAGGAGGCAGGAGAATTACTTGAACTCAGGACGCAGAGGTTGCGGTGAGCCGATCGCACCATTGCACTCCAGCCTGGGTAACAAGAGCGAAACTCCGTCTGAAAAAAAAAAAAAAGCGCGAATGTTAAAAGAGTCGGCTTTTTAGTTTGTGCCAGAATGACTCTGGGGTCAAACTATTTCTTTTCCTTTTCCTTTTTTTTTTTTTTTTTTGAGACAGAGTCTTGCTCTGTTGCCCAGTCTGGAGTGCAGTGGCAATCTTGGCTCACTGCAACCTCCACCTCCTGGGTTCAAGTGATTCTCCTGCCTCAGCCTCCAGAGTAGCTGGGATTACAGGCCTCCGCCACCATGTCCAGCTAATTTTTGTATTTTTAGTAGAGATGAGGGTTTCACCATGTTGGCCAGGCTGGTCTTGAACTCCTGGCCTCAGGTAATCTGCCACCCCAGCCTCCCTAAGTGCTGGGATTAGAGGCGTGAGCCACGGAGCTGAGCTGAAACTATTTCAATGTGACACCAGCATCATGTGTGGCATCCACAGGCCTCTCTCATGTTCCCCTCCATATGGAGCCTGTGGTTTTCAGGGTGAGATGCCCAGCTGTGAGTGAGTCACCCTCGGGGTCTGAACCAGCTGTGCAGAAGGCTCTGTGGGATGCAGGCGACCTTTGGCCTGAGGTGCAGGGGCCCCTGGACTCTGATACTGTACCTCGTGTTTACCCAGGTCCCAGGCCCTGCACAGGGTGAGCCCCACACTAGTGTGACTGCCCCGGAGCTGTTTGTTACAGAGGCTTACCACCTGATGCAGAGCCTCACTGTGGCAATGCCACCTGCTACACCAGCAGGGGCGTCTGTGGGGGTTGATGCCACCAGACACTGGTCTGTTCTGGGGAGAGAATCTGATTTGTCACATAAAGGGGTCAAATAGGCTGACAGTTCCTGATCATAGCTCAGGTGTCGGGGCTGTGGGTCAGCCCTGGCTGTGCTGCCTCGGCCCTGCCAGCTTCTCTGCGCCTCCCTGGGTGATGCCCACCTCACCGGAGCTGGTGGCCAGTGCAACATCATGCGGGCCTGGCACACCTGACACACCCGATACCTCAGAGGCCTCTGCCCCAGCCACAGCCTGGATCTGCCCAGGAGGGCTGGACGGGTCACCTCCTCGGCCCAACCTCGAGACTTCTCCAGGGCTCAATCCAGGCCTGGCTTCAGACATGGAGCTGCTGGCAGCCCGAGAATGGTGCAGTTAGTTGTTGAGCTTCTTATTTCCAGGTAACTCAAGCTCGTTTTAGAAACTATGGAAAACACTGGCAAGCAGAGAACATGAATGACCTGTCCCGTTAGCCACCCAACCCTGACCTCAGCCAGCATCCACTTTTAGATCCTCTCACTTTGTAGCTACTGCCTCTGGGGCCAGCCACTTCACACCCCAAGTCCTTTTATTATTAATTGATTTTTCCTGTTTACTTCAATCCACCAAATGTGTGTAGAGCAGCAGCCACGCCGGGTTGGAACCCTGCGACCAAGGAGCCTGCTCAAAGGAGCCTCTGAGGTCAGTGCTGCCCACAGGTGCACATGTGTGCACCCACCCACTCATGCACACACGCAAACACACCTGTGTGTGCATACACCACACCCCACACACCATGCATGCTCGTGAGTGTGCTCTCACACACAAACATGCATTCACAAGGGGCCTCCTGGGCTGAGGTCAGCCATGGAGCTGGACTGAGAGAGGAAAGGAGCTTGCTGGGGTGGCCTAGGTACGGCCCCTGGCCTGGCCTCAGCCCACCTGCCAGACTCTGCTGAAGGAGGACGCGGGTTGCCATCTGGATACCATGTACAACGTCCTGATTTCACAGAACAGAAGATGGAGGCAGAGCAGATTGGTGGAGGAGGGCCGGGAGATCTCAGGAATTGCTAAAGGGCCAGCCATGGGCTCTCAGTTCTTCCCAGAAACCAGTCCAGAGACCGGGCCATGACTGGGCCACTTTGCCGGCCTGGCTGATTTGGTGGCCCAAAAGCAGACGCGTCTGTGCAGACTGAAGAGACCACCAAGGGGCGCTATTGGCACACAGCAAGTTGGTGCCTGAATTCCGGACCTAGAAATTGATCCTGCAGCCCCCAGGCTGCTCTGCCACACCCAGAGGTGCCCAGGGATGCCAGGCACCAGCCCTAAGCCTTGTGGGGGTGAACCAGGTGCACCCCAAAGCCCCCAGCTTCCATAATCTTCCTTCCCTGCTAGGAGGTGTGTGGGTTGGCTAAGTCCTGCTTCCAGTGCCTGCTTCCCCAGTCTTGGATCTCAGGGAGCACACCAGGGGCATGGGGGGTCTCACACCCAGGGGCTGTCGCAGCCATGCTGCCTCCTGGGTGTGGGCACCATGCGTGGCTGGGTGGGCACTACACTGCCTCCCCGCCTGTTGTCATGGGCAGAGCCCCTTCCCTTGGACAGAACCCCTGGTGCCCACCCCCAGGAGTTGGGATCCAGGCCAGTGGGCAGAGGAAGGGGAGGCCATGCTCCTTTGGGGCCATTTGTGTGACTGGAGGTGGCCTCCACTGTGTCCCCAAGTGGGCTTTATGGTGGCTGAGGGCTGTGGGGGCATGCCCAGTACCAAGAGCTTCTAGGCTGATTTGAGGGTTGCTCTGTGTGTCTGGGCCATGTCGGGCGGGCCATGGCCTGTGGCTAGGGTCTTTAGGGAGCAGGACTGAGCTACATGTGGACAGGGTCCCAGTGGAGTGGGATTGAGCCTCCCTAACCTCCCAGCTCACACCCTCTGCACAACTTTGGTTCTCCTCTGACTTAAAAATGAACAGATTGGCCGGACATGGTGGCTCACACCTGTAATCCCAGCACATCGGGAGGCCGAGGCGGGAGAATCACCTGAGGTCAGTAGTTTGAGACCAGCCTGGCCAACATGGCAAAACCCCATCTCTAAAAAATAAAAATAAATCATAATGAATAATGAACAGATTAAACTGAAATAAATATTTCAAACTGTTTTTAACAAAAAATATATATATTATTCATCATTCGCAGTGCCCTCACTCAGATGACAGACAGCAATGGGCTGGCTCCGCAGAGGCAGGCAGCTGATGGCTGAGGGTGAGGCCAGCACGACATAGCTCTGATTTGCCCAGAATGTTTGATACTTGCCATTTTCTTCTTCTTAGTTTCATTTCAATGTCTTTTTTTTTTTTTTCACAGAGTCTTGCTCTGTTGCCCAGGCTGAAGTGCAGCGGCACAGTCTCAGCTCACCACAACCTTCACCTCCCGGGTTCAAGCCATTCTCCTTCCTCAGCCTCCTGAGTAGCTGGGATTATAGGCACACACCACCATGCCCAGCCAATTTTTGTATTTTTAGTAGAGACGGGGTTTCACCTTGTTGGTCAGGCTGGTCTCAAACTCCTGACCTCTGGTGATCTGCCCGCCTCGGCCTCCCAGTGTGCTGGAATTACAGGTGTGAGCCACCTCGCCTGGCCGTTTAATATCTTTTTATGGAGATACCATTTTGCAGGGTGATGAGAGCCAAACACAAAATCGACCACCACCCTGGGCATAGGTCTTCCACATTTGGTTTATTTGATGAAGGAATCTATGGCTAACAGGGCCCCAGAGCCACAGAGCCTGGCCCTCCATTGCTCTGGTGTGACCCAGACCTTTAAAATTGCAGGCTCCCTCAACTCCATCTCAAATCCCCAGGACTTGCTGGGGATCCTATGCCAGAAGCTTGAAACCTAAATCAACTACGGAGGCCTCGGGGGAAGGGGCCAGAGGGCAGCTGCACTCTTGTACCCTCCTGCGTCTGCTGGAGCCCAGGGCCCCACCTCACAGGGAGCACCTGCTCCTGCAGGCTACAGACAGGGTCATGCAGGTGCCTGGAAGCCGCTGCCAACTGCCAGGATTGGGTTTGTGCCTGCCTCAGCCTCCCTGACCCCTGGATGATGAGGGGAAGGCAAGAGGGAAGAATTTGAGGGAACATGAGCCCCAAGTGTGTTGCTGCCCCATCCCTCACAGGTGTCCAAATGCCAGGAGCCCTGGGATGTTGGGGGGATGTTTCAGTATCCCCAAACCTTAAGGCACCCAGACTTCCAGAAAAGGCTGGTGATGGAGGGATGGAGGTGGGGGTGCCTCCTTCATGGGCAGCTCCTTTCTAAGCTGTATCAGGCCAGGAGGTCAGCAGGGCGTGGAGCTGCCCAGGGGCAGTGTTTCCACAGGTCTAGGCTATGAAAACGGGGCCTCCTGGCCACCCTTCCTCTCTGGCCTTTTTCCAGTGTCTCCTTGGAGGAGACACTGTGGGGCTGCTCAGAGCCATGTCAAAGACCTTCCCCAACCGTGGTCTTTGCTGACCTCATTTTGCATTGTGGATGAGGAAATCCCCTGGGGTGGTGGGGGCCCTGCTTCCTGGGGTCTCATGTGGCTGCCTTCACCCACTTTGGTCCCTAGCAGCCAGGAAACCCATCCCTAGATGGACTCAAGTTATCTGCAGATGTGTTTGACAGAACAGCAAGGACATGTGTGAGGTTTCTAAGACCCTAGGCTCGGCAGGATCACCACCCCTGCCTTTTTAGGGAAGCGACCTGCAATTCCCAGAACTTGTCTGCTCCTTTGCTTCTCAGGGATTGTGACTGCATGTGTCTGGGGCCTATGTAGGAGTCACAGACTCTGGACTCAGGATGGGTCCCTGGCCTAGTCCAGGGAAGATGATAATGCCCACCTTGTTGAAATCCCACCCCAGGAGGGTTCAGGACAGAGCTGGACACAGCTGGACACAGCGCCCAGGTCCTCGCTCTCTCCTTCCTCTCTCGCAACCATGCTTCCTGCTTGAGAGTGAGATACAGAGACCGTGATTTTCACACTCTCTGGAGAATGTGTGACTGGTAATGGTCTTTCCTCTTATTTGCTTGCATGTTCTCTAAATTTTTGACAATGAATTTGTTTACTTTGAAATAAGCAAACAATACCAAAAGTTGTTTTTAAAAGGACAGCCTCTAAGTCCACGATTACAATTTGGATGATGACCCAGTGTGATTGAGGGTGTTCCGATCCTCACACAGCACCGGTGGCAGACCTGACCAGGGCACGTGGAGGTGTTTCCACACAGCAGTGGCTTCCTGGTCCTTCAGAAGGACAGAGGCCACCAGGAGGCCATGGAGCTGAGTAGGTGGGCAAAGCAAATGAGGAGGAAGAGTGGGCTGGGAGTGAAGGGAGGGTGACTATGGTCCCCTGGACAGAGTCTGTCGTAAAGAAGCCCCCTTGGCTGGGTGCGGTGACTTGTGCCTGTAATCCCAGCACTTTGGGAGGCCGAGGCCGAGGTGGGCAGATGTCTTGAGGTCAGGAGTTCGAGACCAGCCTGGCCAACATGGTGAAACCCCATCTCTACTAAAAATACAAAAAATTAGCCGGGTGTGGTGGTGCACACCTGTAGTCCCAGGTATTCAAGAGGCTGAAGCAGGAGAATCACTTGAAGGAGAGGTTTCCAGGAGGCAGAGGTTGCAGTGATCTGAGAGGGCGCCACTGCACCCCAGCCTGGGCCACAGAGTGAGACTCCATCTTGGCGGGGGGTGTGTCATAAGTGGGGGTGCAGATCCCTGTTTTCCCTGGCTTTCTTCTTTTCATGCCCACATTCTGAGGGAACACTTAGCCAGCGATCACAGCTTCCCTTCAACATTGGGTGTTAAAAACATAACTGGCCCGTACTTGAAACGGCATCTCTGTGGCGGGGCATGGTGGCTCACACCTGTAATCCCAGCACATTGGTAGGCTGAGGTGGGTAGATGATGAGGTTAGGAGATCAAGACCATCCTGGCTAACATGGAAAAACCCCGTCTCTACTAAATAATGCAAAAAATTAGCTGGGCGTGGTGGCATATGCCTGTAGTCCCAGCTACTAAGGAGGCTGAGGCAGGAAAATCACTTGAACCTGGGAGGCAGAGGTTGCAGTGAGTTGAGAATGCACCATTGCACTCCAGCCTGGGCGACAGAGCAAAACTCCGTCTCAAAATGAAAAAAAGGAATAGGCAGCTTCTCAGAACACATCTGTCTTCCACATCCACAGGCGCATCCCACCCCTGAGCATCACCCTGTGCCTTTCTCCTCGGAAGCAGAGGTCATGCATCACTCCCACAGGCAGGGTCTCTCTGACGAGCCTCAGTAGTAAATCTATGCAAGAAAAAAGAAAACTGCTTCTCTCTCTGTCTGTGCAGAGGAGCGAGAGAGAAAAACCAATCGCAAGGCAATTGCACGAGCTGCTGAAATGCTTTGTGCAGATGTTGACGCTGGAGATGAGGGCTGAACTTTGTAATATAAGAGCAAGAAGATAAATATTGATTTAAAATCCAAGTACTTGGACTTTGCTAGAATATTCCGTAATCCTTTCCTGGTCTTGATTACTAAAACAGTTTTCAAGAAAGTTTTATTTGGTGAGTCACCTGATTATCTAAACACACTTCTCTTTGTTGTTAGGGTTTGATTCCACCTGGGTCACCTGCCAGAACCAAGCCCACGTGGGTGTTGGAGGCTTTGGGGACTGGGTGGTTTCCTGGCGACTAGTGAGCTCCCTAGACTTGCTGGGGATCCTGTGCCTTGGCCAGGGATGCAGCAGGTTGGTAGCGCCTTGACCGCCATCCTGAGGACACAGGTAAGAAGCCAACAGAGAGCAAGAATATGTCTTATTAAAGCTGCTTCACTCCACAAGCATCTCTGGAATGTTCTCTGGGCCCCAGACCTGCATGAGGCATTCTGGGTGAGACAGAGATGAAGCCACTTGAGCTTGGAAACTGGTGCTCAAAGGGTGTGACGTGGCCTCACCCCTTTCGTCTGCTGGGCTCAGCCGGCATCTGCACCCCCAAGGTAGCTGCAGGCCCTTGCGGTTGGCCAGGCCCATCTGGCAGCTTTGTCCCTGCTCATCCATCCGCTCTGGGTTGTGTTCAGTTTCCTGGGCTCTGCCTCTCCACCTGTTCCTAATGTGAGAGCTTGTGTACCCTGGGCTGCTGGGGATGGGGTTTAGGCTCGTGGGCAATCTGGGTGCTGGGCTCAGGGCCCCAGTGGCTTGGGTCTTTTTCACACAGTGGGGCCTTGGCCCCACAATGGCTGTGCTTCCCCATCAGGGGTCTCTGCAGCTGGGAAATGCCTGGTCCTTTTCCTGGAGATTCAGGAGTCTTGGATTACCTGATGATGGCCACATTTTGCTCCCCTGGCACCACCCATCCACCAAGTCTTGACAAGGCCTCCCTCTGGGCCCCAAATCAAGCTATCCATCCCAGAATCTGCCTCTAGTGGCCTCTCCTGTACCCGGCTGCCCAGGGAGAGATCCAAAGGCTCCATCCCAAGCTGCTGGGGTGACCAAGGACCTTGAGAGGACCCCACACTCTCAGACCAGGATGAGGCTGAGGTCTGAGAGGCAAGTCTCTGCCCAGGCCCTGGCTGGCCAGGCTGAGCTGGCCACAGCTTCCCCAGAGTAGACGCCGCCATGCATCCCCCACCCCCTGGCCCATGCCCCCAACAGTTTCCTGGCCCTGCACTGCTCCTGCTGGGTAACAAGGTCGCAGTGTATTCAATTCTCAAGGCAACTGCTGTGTGAAAAAGCAATGCAAACCAGCAAGGAACCTGCTTGCCACAGGGCCCCTCAAAGGGCTCTGCTGCTCCTCTGGCAAAACCTCCTTTAGGCAGTGACTGTGCTGGCTGTTGGCTGGGCTGTGTTCTGGGAACTGGGGCTGGGAGGGGCCAGATGGGAGGGCCCTTGTCCCCCTGGTCCCCAATGGCCCAGCTCTCAGTGTCCATCCAGGTGCAATGTCCCTTCCCTGGCCCCCTGCTGGCCAGGGCAGACATAGCTCAGCCCCAGGCCTTAAGAGGCCTTTTCAGAGAAAACCAGGACACAGGGGCTCCTCCCAGGAGCCTCTGGCCCCCAGACCCAGAAACGGGCTTCTCTATGGGGTCCCTCAACTATGACTTTGCTCTCGCCTGAGGGGACCGGGCAGGCTGGCTCAGGCACCTGAGCCTTTAGGGAATAAGATCCCGTCCTCTTCACTCACGCAGGAGCACCTGGCAGCCAAAGCTCAAGGCCTGACCCTCTGCTAGGGCTGGGGTAAGGAAGCCCAGAGGTGGGGGGTGGTCCTGGGTGGCGAGGAAGCCCTGTGGTGAGGGAAGCTCTAACCTGGTGGGAGTGGCAGGCAGCCCCAGGTGTGTGGATGACCCCAAGCCAGATGCGGACAGCCCCCAGGTGGGGAGGAGCAAGGGTCATGGGGATGTAGGGAAAGGATTTGTGGGCTCCTCCTGCAGGGCCACTGTGGGAGACAATTTGTCACTTTCTTACAAAACTAAACACACTCTGACCACAGCATCCAGCAATCCCGCTCCTTTGAATTTACCAAAATGAGTTAAAAACATATATCTACAAAAACCTGCACAGGAATATTTGTAGTGGCTTTATTCATAATTGCTCAAACCTGGGAGTAACCAAGATGTCCTTTCGTAGGTGGATGGATAAATAAACCATGGTACATCCAGACAATGGAATATCGTTCAGCGTTAAAAAGAAGTGAGCTGGCGGAGCCAGGTGGCTCACGTCTGGAATCCAGCACTTTGGGAGGCAGAGGCAGGCAGATCACTTGAGCCCAAGAGCTCCAGACCAGTGTGGGCAACATGACGAGACCCTGTCTCCACAAAAAAAACCACAAAACTTATCGGGCCGTGGTGGTACACCCTGTAGGCCCAGCTACTTGGGAGTCTGAGGTGGACGATCCCATGAGCCTAGAAGTTTGAGGTTACAGTATCTGTGATTTCACCACCGCACTCCAGCCTGGCTGACAGAGCAAGACCCTGTCTCAAAAAGAAAAAAAGAGAAGAGGAAGAAGAAGAAGAAAGAAGAAAGAAGAAAGGAAGAAGGAAGAAGGAAGAAAGAAGAAAGGAGAAGAAGAAGTAGTGAACTATCAAACCACAAAAGACATGGAAGAACTGAAGTGCATATTCCTTAAAAAAAGAAGCTGAAAAGGCTACATAATGTATGAATCTGGCTCTATGACAATCTGGAAAAGGCAAAACTAAGGAGACAGTTAAAAGATCCCTGGTTGCCAGGGGCTGGGAGAGGGAGGGCTGAAAACACAGAACACAGATGAATTTTGGAGTGGAGAAACCTGTATGTACAATATTAGAGCAGTGGGTCTACATGATTATACTTGTATCCAAACCTACAGAATGCACAGCACCAGGGGGAAACATAATGGAAACTGCAGAGGGTAAGGAAGATAGTAACAATGTGTAACAAACTGCCTGGGGACTGGGGAAGACTGTGTGATCACAGGAACATGGAAGCAGTACGAGAGCTCCATGCTCCCAAAATTGGACTCAATTTTGTTATGAACCTAAAACTGCTGTAAAAATTAAGTCTATTGAAAAAAGAAGTGTTAATTTATAAATATCTCTGTTTAAAGAGCGAAGAGATGAACCACAAAGGAGAAAATGTGTTTAAACAATAACTAATTGAAAATTGGCTCATTTCTGAAATTCAGAGAACTTTAAGAGATAGCAAAGCAGGGACCACGTTTCACAAACACACCGCAGGACCAGGATGTCGTGGCCACAATGGGCACCCACGCTGACCTCCAGCCCCCAGAGGAGCCTCTCCAGGGCCTTCCAGCAGGTGCCCAGGGGCTTCTGCCCCCAGGGCTGCACATGGCCCTCTTAGGGAAGCTGGTGACTCAGAACCTTCATTTCCTGGAAACTGAGGCTCATGGGAGATATGCAGATGAGCCCAGAGCATCATGGGAAATGGCCCTTTATATTCCCAGGCCGGCTCTGCCTCCTTTCTCTGGGCGCCCACAAGAGCAGAGGCACGGGATGGCGACGGCTTCCTGAGGAGGGGTCTCGGGGACACAGCCTGGTGCTGAGTGAGGTGCTGGGAGGCTAAAGCAGGGCCAGGATACTTCAGGTGCCCCCACTTTCTCTCAGTTTCCTTCAGGTCCTGTCAGTTTCTCTCATGTTCTGCCAGATTTCCCCAGTTCCCTCAGTTTCCCTCAGGTTCCCCTCAGGTTTCCTTCAGTGTCGCTCAGTGTCTCTCAGGTTTCCTGAGTTTCTCTGTTTCCCCCCGTTTCTCTCAGTTTTCCCCAGTTTGTTTTCCTCAGTTTCCCTCAGGTCCCATTAATTTTTCTCAGGTTCCCTCAGTTTCCTCAGGTTTCGTCAGGTTTTCTCGGATTCCCCCAATTTCCCTCAGGTTCCCTCAGTTTCCCTCAGGTTGCCCTAGTTTTCTTCAGGTTCTCAGTTTCCCTCAGTTTCCTCCAGTTTCCCTCAGGTTCCCTCAAGTTCCCCTTGGTTTGTTGCCCCAGTTTCTCCCAGGTTCCCCTATCTTCCCTCACATTCCCCCAGTTTCAGGTTCCCCTAGTTTCACTCAGGTTCTCCCACTTTTCCTCAGTTTCTCTCAGGTTTTCCCAGTTTCCCTCAAGTTCCCCCACTTTACTCAGGTTTTATCAGGTTTCTCTCAGATTCCCCCAGTTTCTCTCAGGTTCCTCCACTTTCCCAAAGGTCCCCTCAGTTTCTCTCATGTTCTGCCAGATTTCCCCCAGGTTCCCCCACTTTTCCTCAGGTCACTTCAGTTTCTCTCAGGTTCCCTTAGTTTTCCTCAGGTTCCCTCAGGATCTCTCAGGTTTCCCCAGTTTCCCTCAGGTCTGCCCAGTTTATCTCAGGTTCCCCCAGTTATCCTCAGTTTCACTAAGGTTCCCCCAGTTTTCCTCAATTTGTCTCAGGTTCTGTCAGTTTTTCGCAAGTTCTCTCAGGTTTCCTCAGATTCCCCCAGTTTCCCTCAGGTCTGCTTAGTTAGTCTCAGGTTCCCCCAGTTATCAGTTTCTCTCAGGTTTCCTCACGTTCTACCAGTTTCCCTCGGGTCTGCTCAGCTTCTCTCAGGTTCTCCTAGTTTCCCTCAGGCTTCCTCAGTTTCCCTCAGCTTCCTTCAGTTTCTCTGGTTTCCCAAGCTTCCCTCTGTTTCTTCCAGTTTGCCCCAGTTTCTCTCAGGTTCCCCCAGTTTCTCTCAGGTTGCCCTGTTTCCCTCAGGCTCCTTTAGTTTCTCTCAGGTCCCCCCAGTTTTCCTCAGGTTCTCTCAGTGTCTCTCAGGTTTCCTGAATTTCCTTCAGGTTCCCTCAGTTTGTCTGTTTTCCCCAGTTTGTTTCCTTCAGGTTCCCCCAGTTTTCCTCAGGTTCCCCCAGTTTCCCTCAGTTTCCCCAGGTTCTCTGAAGGTTGTTTTCCCCAGATTCCCCATTTCCCTAAGGTCTGCCCAGTTTATCTCAGGTTCCCCCAGTTTCCCTCAGTTTCCCCAGGTTCTCTGAAGGTTGTTTTCCCCAGATTCCCCATTTCCCTAAGGTCTGCCCAGTTTATCTCAGGTTCCCCCAGTTTCCCTCAGTTTCACTGAGGTTCCCTCAGATTCCCCCAGTTTCCCTCAGGTCTGCTCAGTTTCCCTCAGGTTCCCCCAGTTTCCTTAAGTTCTGCTTAGTTTATCTCAGGTTGCCCCAGTTTTCCTCCATTTCCCTGAGGTTCCCTCAGGTTCCCTCAGGTTGCCCCTGATTCCCTCAGGCTCCTTTAGTTTCAGGTCCCCTAAGGTCCCCCCCAGTTTTGCTCAGGTCCCCTCAGTTTTAGGTTTCCCTCAGGTTTCCTCAGGTCCCCCCGGGTTTTCTGTTTCTCTCAGGTTCCCCCAGTTTTTCTCAGTTTCTCTGTTTCCCCGGTTTCCCCCAGTTTGCCTGTTTCTCTGATTCCCCCAGTTTCCTTCAGATTCTTCCAGTTTTCCTCAGGTTCCCTCAATTTCTCTCAGGTTCCTTCAAGATTCCCTCAGTTCCCCTCAGTTTCTCTCAGGTTTCCCCAGTTTTACTTAGGTTTCCTCAGGTTCCTCCACTTTCTCTCAGGTCCTCTCTGGTCCTCCCAAGTCCCCTCAGTTTCTTTCAGGTTCTCCCCATTTCTCTCAGGTTCCCCCAGTTTCCCTCAGCTTCCTTCAGTTTCTCTGGTTCCCCAAGCTTCCCTCTATTTCTTCCAGTTTGCCCCAGTTCCCTCGGCG
>JAPYYA010003405.1:0-12890 GCA_028533165.1 Leontopithecus rosalia | reverse complement strand
TACAGCCGGCCTGGTGGTAATAAAATCTCTCAGTGCTTGCTTGTTCATAAAAGATTTTATTTTTCCTTCAATTGTGAAGCTTAATTTGGCGGGATATGAAATTCTGGGCTGAAAGTTCTGTTCTTTAAGGATGGTGAATATGGGACATGTTCTTGAAAGAAATTAAAAGTGCTACTCTAGTGAAAACACAAATGATAAGAAATGAAATCACCGTATTGCTGATATGGAGAAAGCTTTAACGATCTTGGTAGATCAAACCAGCCTCAACATTTCCTTAAACCAAAGTGTAATCCACAACAAGGCCCTATCTCTCTTCTATTTTGTGAAGGCTAAGAGATGTGAGGAAACCTTAGAAGAAACGTTGAAAGCTAGCATAGGTTGATTCATGAGGTTTAAGAAAAGAAGCTCCATCATATAAAAGTACAAGTATATATCTCCATCATATAAAAGTACAAGGTGAAGCAACAAATGTGCATGTTAGAAACTAGTGTCATCCAGAAGATTTAACTAAGATAACTGATGAAAGTAACTACATTAAACAACAGATTTTTAATATAGGTGAAACAGCCTTACATTGAAAGAAGATGCCATTTAGGACTTTCATAGCTAGTGAGTTGATGCCAGGCCTCAAAACTTCCAATGACAAGCTGACTCTCTTCTGAGGGCTAATGCAACTAGTGACTTTAAGTTGAAGCCAATAACCATGTACCATTCTGAAAATTCTAGGGCCCTTAAGAATTATGATAAGGCCGAGCACGGTGGCTCAAGCCTGTAATCCCAGCGCTTTGGGAGGCTGAGGAGGGTGGATCACGAGGTCAACAGATCGAGACCATCCTGGTCAACAGATCAAGACCATCCTGGTCAACATGGTGAAACCCTGTCTCTACTAAAAATACAAAAAATTAGCTGGACATGGTGGTGCATGCCTGTAATCCCAGCTACTCAGGAGGCTGAGGCAGAAGAATTGCCTGAACCCAGGAGGCAGAGGTTGCGGTGAGCCGAGATTGCGCCATTGCACTCCAGCCTGGGTAATGAGAGCAAAACTCCATCTCAAAAAAAAAAACTATGATAAATATATTCTGCCTGTTTCATAAAAATGGCACAACAAAGCCTGGATGACAGCACATCTTTTTACAGTAAGGTTTACCAAAGATTTTAAGGTTTACTGAAAATTTTCAGCCCAGTGTTAAGACCTATTGCTCAGAAAAAAAGATTCACTTCAAAATATTACTGCTTATTGACACTGCACCTAGTTATCCAAAGGCCCAGATGGAATTATGCAAGGGGATTAATGTTGCTTTCATGCGTGCTAACACAGCATTCATTCAGCAGCCCATGGGTCAAGAGTCATCTTCACTTTCAAGTCTAATTATTTAAATACATATTTTAAAGCTAAAGCTGCTGTAGTGATTCTTCTGGTGGATCTGCGCACAGCAAGCTGAAAACCTTCTGGAAAGGATTCACCATTATAGATAAATTCAGAATATTAGTGATTCATAGGTAGAAGTCAAAATATCAATATTAACAGAAATTTGGAAGAAGTTGATTCCAACTGCCATTAATGACTTCGAAGGGTCAAAATTACAGTGGAAGAAGTAACTGCAGTTGTAGTGCAAATAGCAACATAACTAGACTTAAAAGTGGAGCCTGAAATGTGACTGAGTGGCTGCAATTTCATGATAAAATTTTAATGGATGAGGAGTTGCTTCTTATGTGTGAGCAAATAAAGTGGTTTCTGAGATGGAATCTGCTCATGATAAAGATGATGAGTACACTGTTGAAGAGACAACAACAAATTTATAGTATTACATAAACTTAATTGATAAAGCAGCAGCAGGGTTTGAGAGGATTAACTCTAATATTGAATGAAGCTCTGCTGTGGGTAAAATGTTATCAAACAGCATAACATGTTACAAAGAAATCTTGTGAAAGGAAGAACCAAATTGATGCAGCCAGTTTCATTGTTGTCTTATTTTAAGAAATTGTCATATACACTTTACCCTTCAGCAACCACCCCCCAATCAACATGCAGGGAGACCCTCAACCAGCAAAGAGATTACAGCTCTCTGGAAGCTCAGATTATTTTTAGCATTTTTAAAACAATATCATTTTTAAATTAAGATATGTACTTTTTAAAGACAATGATATTGCACACAATCAACTACAGTATTGTGTAGACATTAACTTTTGTACCCATGGAAGAATCAAAACATTTTTGACTCACTTTATTGTGATACTCACTTTACTGTGGTAGTCCAAAATGAACTTATGATATCTCCAAGGTGAGCCTGTAAATATATTAGAATGATACCATTAGGGTAGGCTCTAATCCAGTCTAACTGGTTTTCTTAGAGGAAGAGGACAGACCAAGAGACAGATGCACTAGTGGTATAAACACCCAGAGCAGAGACCATGTGGCAATGCATCTAGAAGACTGCCATTTGCTAGCCAAAAGAGAGACTGACCTTAGAAGAAAACAGCTTGCTGACACCTTAGTCTTGGAATTTATGCCTTTAGAACTCTAAGAAATTTCTGTTGCTTAACCCATTCAGTCTGTGGTACTTTGTTTTGGCAGACCTACTAAACAAATGTACAAATAATGATTTTTTATATACATAATCACAAGTCCTCAAGAATTGCAAGATAACAAAATGTGTTTAACAATAGAGCCATACCAAACATTAGTCAATTTGTGATGATTTAGAAGAAATTTTAGACATTGCAATATCTCTATTATTATTAGAATGAATTACTGTATTTTAGAAGTACAAAAATGCTATTCAAGAGCATTCCACCTGACAAAATAGAACATAAAATGAGTTTAGATTCTTTATTTTCTTTTTTTTAAATTTATTTATTGTACTTTAAGTTCTGGGGTACATGTGCAGATCGTGCAGGTTTGTTACATAGGTATACACGTGCCAGGGTAGTGGCTTGCTGCATCCATTGCCCCATCATCTATATTAGATATTTATTCTTTTTTTTTAAGCTATGAAACTACTGAAAGAAATTTTAAAAGACATTTAAAAATGAAAAGATAATTTGTGTTTACAGGTTGGAAAACATTGTTAAAATGTTTGCACTATGCAAAACAATCTACACATTTAATGCAATCCCTACCAAAATCCCAATGTTATATTTTAGAGAAATAGAAAAAAAATGCTGAAATTTATATGGAGCCATAAAGGACCCCACATAGCTGAAACAATCTTGAGAAATAACAAAGCTGGAGGCCTCACACTTCCTGACTTTCAAACATATTACAAAGCTACAGTATGTAAAACAATATGGTTTGGGGGCATTAAACACAGGTAATGAAACAGAATAGAGAGCCCAGAAATAAACTCACTTACACACAGTCAAATCTCCAACAAGAATGCTACAAATACACAATGGAGAAAAGACAGTCTCTTCAACAAGCTGTTTTGGGAAAACAATATCAAATGCAGAAGAATGAAATTAAACCTCTATCTTACACCATGCACAAAAAAGCAACTCAAAATGCATTAAAGACTTAAATGTAAGAACTGAAACTATGAAACTCCTACATGAACTAATAGAAAAAATTTCATAATACTGGTCTTGGCAATAATTTTTCGGATATGACACTAAAGCCCAGGCAACAAAAGCAAAAATAGAGAAATGAGACTATATCAAACTAAACAATCTCTGTACAGTAAAGGAAACACTCAGAATGAAAGGCAGCCTATGAAATGGGAGAAAATAAGCAAACTGTATCTGATAAGAAGTTACTATTTAAAATATATAAGCAATTACCACAATGCAAGAGCAGAAAAACAAATAACACATTAAAAACTGGGCAAATGATTTGAATAGGCATTTCTCCAAAAACAAGATATAAATAGCCAATAGGTATATGACTAGATGTTCAACATTACTAATTATCAGAAAAATGCAAATCAAAACTGCAATGCAGTATCATTTCACATCTGCTAGGATGGTCATTACCAAAAACAAACCAATACAAATAAAAACAGAAAGTAACAAGTGTTGGCAAGGAAATGGAGAAATTGGAAACCTTATGCACCATTGATGGGAATGTAAATGTGCAGCCTCTATGGAAAACAGTATAGAGGTTCCTCAAAAAACTGAAAATAGAACTAGCATATGCTCCAGCTATCCCACTTATAGGTATTTTTTCATCAGAATTGCAATAAAACTCTCAAAGATCCGTGCTCTGACATTCACTGCAGCATCATTTGCAATAGCCAAGAGGTGGAAACAACCTCAGTGTCCATTGATGGATGAATGAAGAAAGAAAATGTAGTATATGTATACAATGGAATATTATTTAGCCCTTAAAAAGAAGGAAATCATGTCATATGATACAACATGGATGAATCTTAAGAACATTATGCTAAGTGAAATAAGCCAGTAACAACAGGACAAATATTGCATGAACCCAATTCATATGAGGTATGCAAAGGGCTCAATGTCATCTAAGCAGAAAACAGAATGGCAGTTTTTGTGGGTTAGGAGAAGAAAAAAGGGAGTCTCTTTTTTTTTCTTTTGTTCCCCTCTAAGTGTCCGTGAGTTCTCATTTAACTCCCACTTCTAAGTGAGAACATATGAGTATTTGGTTTTGTCTTCCTGTGTCAGTTTGCTAAGGATAGTGGCCTCCAGCTTCACCTATATTTTCTTTCTTTTTTTTTTCTTTAGAAAGGAAAGAAGAAAAGAAAGAGAATAAAAGGAGTGAAGGAGAGGAAAAAAGAGGAAGAAAAAGAGGGAGAGAGAACGGGAATATTGCTTTATTCTAAAAATGGGTATGAATAATGGCCGATCAATATGTGTGTGTATTTAAGGTGGAGAATGTATATTTTGTGTATTTAAAATGGAGAGCTCTATAAATATTTATTAAGTTTACTTGTTCCAGACCTGAGTTCAAGTCCTGGTTGTCCTCATCAATTTTCTGTCTCATTGAGTCTAAATCTCTTTATGGGTCTTATGTATTTGGGTGTTAGGATCATTAGCTCTTATTGTTGCATTGATCCTTCAACCACTATATCTTTGTTGCTTTGAAATCTATTTTATCAGATGCAAGAATTGCAACTCCTGCTTTTTATTTATTTATTTATTTTTGCTCTCCATTTGGTTGGTAAATCTTTCTCCAACCCTTTGTTTTGAGTCTTTGTGTATCTTTGGATGTGAAATGGGTCTGGATGCAGCATACCGTTAGGTTTTGGCTGTATCTTTTGATTGGGGGATTTAGTTGACTTAAATTTAGGGTACTGCCATTTGATGTTAACTGGCTAACTTATCCATTCATTTATATAAATTCTTCTTTATGTTGATGCTCTTTTCTTTTTGATGTATTTTTAGAAAAGCTAATACTGGTTGTTCCTATCTAGTATAATGCTTCTTTCAGAAGCTCTTGTAAAGCCAGCCTCATGGTAATAAAATCTCTGAGTACTTGCTTGTTTATAAAAGATTTTATTTTTCCTTCAATTGTGAAGGTTAATTTGGCAAGATATGAAATTCTGGGCTGAAAGTTCTGTTCTTTAAGGATGTTGAATATTGGCCCCCACTCTCTTCTGGCTTGTAGGGGTTCTGCTAAGAGATCTGCTGTAAGTCTGATAGGCTTCCCTTTGTGGGTAACCTGACCTTTCTCTCTGGCTGCCCTTAGTATTTTCTCCTTCATTTCAACCCTGGTGAATCTGATGATTATGTGCCTTGGGGTTTCTCTTCTTGAGGAATATCTTTGTGGTGTTATCTGTATTACCAGGGGTCGGATATTGTCCTGCTTTGCTACATTGGGAAAGTTTTCCTGAATAATATCCTGAAGAATATTTTCCAGCTTGGATTCATTCTCTCTGTCACATTCAGGTACACCTATCAAACGTAAATTAGGTCTTTTCACATATTCCCATATTTCTTGGAGATTTTGCTCATTACTTTTTATCCTTTTTTCTCTATTCTTGTCTTCTTGTTTTATTTCATTAAGTTGGTCTTCGACCTCTGATATCCTTTCTTCTGCTTGATCAGTTCAGCTATTCAAACTTGTGCATAGTTCGCTAAGTTCTTGTGTTGTGTTTTTCAACTCCATTAGTTTATTTATATTCCTCTCTATATTGTCTATTCTTGTTAGCATTTTGTCAAACCTTTTTTCAAAGTTCTTAGTTTCTTTATATTGAGTTAGAACAAGTTCTTTTAACTCCCAGAAGTTTCTTATCATCCACCTTCTGAAGCCTACTTCTGTTAATGGAACACAGTCCTTCTCCATCAGGGCTTGTTCCGTTGTTAATGAGGAACCATAATCCCCTGTAGAGGAAGAAGGGTTCTGATTTTGGGTATTCTCAGCCTTTTTAGGCTGTTTTCTTCCCTTTGTTATAAATTTATCCATCTGTCATCTTTACAATTACTGTCTTTATAATTAGGTTTCTGAGTGGACATCCAGTTTATTGATTCCCAGCACTGGAATCCGAGCAAACCACTGCGCCGGCCAAAACAGCAGCGATAAGACTGATGGTGCTCTTCTGCCCAGGAATCTCCCATCTGGCTTTCTTTTTGAGTCTGTAATAAGTGGCTCTGCCTTCCTGGAGCTCCAAACATTGGCCAGAAGGGGAACCAGTCCCGTTTACTCTGCACGAAGAGCTGCCACGCTAAGGCGCTGGCAAAACCACTGCGCTGGCCACAAGAGTTGCGCTGGTGACCCGTGGGGCTCCTCCACTGGGAATCTTCTGGTCTGTGAGAGATGAAAATTCATCTGAATGTGTGGCGTCCTCCCATTCTCTCAGGTATTTCTTCTAATGCTATCTCTCCCCAGTCCCCACACCCTTTCTATACCTCCCCTAGCATCCCCACCACCCCCAGGCCCCAGTGTGTGATGTTCCCCACCACCCCCAGGCCCCAGTGTGTGATGTTCCCCTCCCTGCGTCTGTGTGTTCTCATTGTTCAACACCCACTTATGAGTGAGAATATGTAGTGTTTGGTTTTCTGTTCTTGTATCAGTTTGCTGAGAATGATGGTTTCCAGTTTCATCCATGTCTCTGCAAAAAACATGAACTAATCTTTTTTATGGCTGCGTAGTATTCGATTCTTATTCATAAATATCGAGTCTGAAGTACAGCATTAAAATATTCAACTATGCAGGAACAGTTTAGCACTAAACTGAAATAGTAAATTTTATTTATTATTTTATAAGAAAAATGCAATGTACTTTGCTAAAACTTTTAATAAGCAATATTAACTAAAATATTTTATTTTTCTTATTAAATATATCAGATATAAATATGCATGTGATAGCATCACAGTAGGCACAATGTATGGATTATTTTCCTTAATTTTATCTTTATTGATAACAGACTGTATAAATGGAATAAAAATTTTAATTTTATATAATTACTAACTTTGTATGAAACAATGTATACAATAGTTGATATTATTAGAAACTGTACAGTGTTTCTTCTGTTCATTCTCTCTCTGTCTACCTCCTGAGAAATACCTCAAGGAATTCATTGTTTTGTTTCAGGATACATTTCATGTGTTATATTTTCTAAAAATTTACAAAGTAAAATAATTTTTTTATTTGCCTAAGCAGAGTTTGCCATTGTATCTTTTCTGTGAATACCTCAGATAATGACTTCTGTAGCATTTAACCTATTCTGAAATATGGTAGACCCTTTTATTTGCATTTTGTTTTTTGTGATTTCAATTACCTGTCATTAACAAAAGTCTAAAAATAGTTGAATACAGTACAGCATAGTTTGAGAGAGAGAGAAAGAGAGACCACATTTACATAAATTTTATTATAATACATTGCTATAATTGTTTACTTTTGTTATAGTCATTGCTATTAATCTTTTACTGTGCCTAATTTATAAATTAAATGTTATCATAGTTATGTCCATACAGGAAAATACATAGTGTAAATAGCATTCAGTATCTGTAGTTTCAGGCTCCCACTGGGAATGTATTCCCTGTAGATAAGGCTGGATCACTATATTTACATAATTGACTTTCCTTTTCAATGTAATTGTCTCAGTTCTTAACTCTGTGGTTTCTATTAGTGAGCTCTTACTGAATTAACTACTATTCAAAGATTAAAGAAATAGTGGATGTGATAAAATAAATACAAATATTTATGGCACCATACCATATTCTGACAAACTTTCACTGAATTGTAAATTTATAAACTAAATACACAACAGTGTACCAAATACAATCACATATATGTATATAGAAAATAGGCAAAGTAAGATGGGGCAGAATTGATGGAGTCAAGAGCTTTGGAGAATGTCCTGTACAGTCACTTGATAAAAATAAAATAAAATAAAATAAAATATTTTGTCTCTCACTATCAAGTTACAAGCCATCATTTATCATATGTATGGATGGTATGTATGTATGTAAGTAAAAAATCTCTACACATGTGTGTTTTATAATATATCTAGATATATTATACATACATGTGTTTGTATGTACACATTACTTACTTTCAAATTCTAGATAAATTTCCAGTTAAAAAAAGTTTAAGCTAGAGAAAAAACTAGAAAAATGGTTAATATTCTAAACAAAAGCCAAAATAGACAAATGGGACACAATTAAACTCCAGAGCTTCTGTACAGCAAAAGAAAGAATCATTAGAGTGAACTGGAAACCAACAGAATGGGAAACAATTTTTTAAACCTACCCATTTGACAAAGGGCTAATATCCAGAATCTACAGAGAACTAAAACAGATATACAAGCAAAAAACAAACAAACCCATTCAAAAGTGTGTGAAGGACATGAACAGACACTTTGCAAAAGAAGATATATATGAGGCCAATAAACATATGAAAAAAATGCTCATCATCACTGGTCATTAGAGAAATGCAAATCAAAACCACATTGAGATAGCATTTCATATCAGTTAGAATGGTGATCATTAAAAAATCAGGAGAGAACAGATGCTGGAGAGGATGTGGTGAAATAGGAGCAATTTTACACTGTTGGTAGGAGTGTAAATTAATTCAACCATTGTGGAAGACAGTGTGGTGCTTCCTCAAGGACCTAGAAATAGAAATGCCATTTGACCCAGCAATCCCATTACTGGGTATATCCCCAAAGGGTTATAAATCATTCTGTTATAAAGATACATGCACATGTATGTTCATTGCAGCATTGTTTACAAAAGCAAAGATCTGAAACTAACCCAAATGCCCATCGATGATAGACTGGACAAGGAAAATGTGGCACATATACACCATGGAATACTATGCAGCCATAAAAAATGATGAGTTTGTGTCCTTTGTAGGGACATGGATGAATCTGGAAACCATCATTCTCAGCAAACTGACACAAGAACAGGAAATCAAACACCACGTGTTCTCACTCATAGGCAGGTGTTGAAAAATGAGAACACATGGATACAGGGAGAGGAGCATCACACACTCGAGTCTGTTGGCGAGGACTAGGGGAGGGACAGTGCAGGTAGGGAGGCTGGGGAGGGATAACATGGGGAGAAATGCCTGATATAAGTACAGGGGGATGGAGGCAGCAAACCACATTTCCATGTATGTACCTATGCAACAATTCTGCATGATCTTCACATGTACCCCAGAATCTAAAGTACAATAAAAAAATAAATTAATTAAATTAAATTAAAAAAACATAATGTAAAGGCCCAAAGTTGCATGTGGATTATACCATGTTTCTTTAGCTGTAGGGAGAAAGGTAATGTCAGACAGAGATATTGCAAAGCCTTAATTTGCAGTGATTAATCAGAATCACAGAGACAATGAGCCAACTCAATAAACCTTCTTTAAGGAGTAATCATGTGTGAATTTGAGAAATTAAAAGCTTATTTACTGAAGAGATAATGTAATGATTAAACAAATGAAAGAAAATGCACTATGATTGGGTGTACACTGAAACACTGATTAACATATTACATTGTCAAACTAAGCAATATTTTCATTTTTTTCTCAAATTTTAATGGTTGATTAGACCTGCCAAGTAAACCAGTAAAATCTTGTTTTAGTTAGATCTCAACATAACAACTTTCTCTGTCCAGTGAATTTCAACTCACTGGTATAAGCCCTGGGGCAGAAGAACATTTAAAGGTACAGGCATTACAGTTAAGGGCAAAAAGGACTGGGCTAAAAAGTACAGAGAGAATTTATGTCCCCTCTTTTCCTTTTACTGGATCTAGCCTTTCACATGTGAGAACATTTCCTGTATATTGGTTTTTGTATAAGTTGGAAATAAATTGAGTTGCAAATTTTCATCAAGAAGTGACAGGTCTGCTTAATGCTTCCTGTTTATGATGCTATTACTTATTCTTTTACGAATATATCTCTTAACTATCTCAGATTTAACATTCTAATAACTATTTAGAAACAATCTAGTAATGTACATGAGAAAGGAAGTGCTAAAGTTAATTCAAGTTCAAATCTATCACTATTCAACTAGTAGAGTCAGAGATCCTAAATGACCTGCTTGAGTCATTCAAAAAGAAATCACGTATTTTATGCTTTCTAACCTAGTACTTTTCTTATCATATCATTCTGTTCTCAGCATGCTATATTCTTCTTTACATCAATGAAGAAAATGATTGGACAGAATAATGCCAAAATTTGACTAACAAGCAAATTTATCCCCAAAACAAAAAGTAGATATCAAACCTGTAATAATATTTTCCAAAAACATAGTTTAGTCTTTTTTCTCCAATTTTTATTGTGATAAAATACTCATAATATAAAAATCATCTTAGCTATTTTATGTAGAGGGTTTAGTGGTATAAAATATATTCATATTGTGTGACCCTCACTAACATCCTTCTTCAGATCTTTAACCTTGCAAAACCGAAACTCTAGACTTATTAAATAATAAACCCCATTTTTCCCTCCCTCCAGCCCCTGACAAGTACTATTCCACTTTTTTTCTCTATGAATTCGTCTATTTTAGGCAACTCATGCAAGCTGAATCATGCAGAATATGTTTTTTTTGTGACTGGTTTATTTCACTTAGCATAATGTACTCAAAGCTCACCTATATTGTTGCTTGTGTTGGAATTGTATGTTTTAAGGCTTAATCCTAATCCATTGCATGTATATATCATATTTTGCTTATCTATTTATCTGCCTATGGACACTTGTGTTGCTTCCACCTTTCAGCTATTATAAATAAAGTTCATATGAACATAAACATACGTAAATATTTTTGAGAATCATCTTCTTTTGAGACCAATTGATGAAAGGACTGTTCTTTTCTTATTGAATGGTCTTGGCACCCTTACTGAAAATCATTCTACCATAGGATAGCCTTTTTAGAAAGCTGAAATATGAATTCAGAATAAAGCGATCTGTATATGTAAGATTAAATAAAGAAATATTAAACTCTTAACACATTCTTAAAAACTTGATAACTAAAAAAGAACTTAATAAAATATTTTACTTTCTGGTTATAGACATTTTATAAGCCAGTGTAAGGGATGGGTACAGTGATCATGCCTGAGATCCCAAAGACTCTGAAGGCAGAGTGGGGAGGATTGCTTGGAGCCATTGAGTTCCAGACCAGCTGGGCAATATTGATGACTCTAGCTCTACAAAAATGTAAAAAGGGGCATGGTTGTGCATTCCTGTAGTCCCAGCTACTTGGGATGCTGAGACAAAAAGATCCCTTGAGCCCAGGAGTTCAAGATTGCAGTGAGGTATGATTGTTCCACTGCACTCAAGCCAAGGTGACAGAGTGAGATCTCACTTCTAAAAAATAAAAATAAAAAACAAATTAAACTTTTTTATACTTATATTTATTTCTCCTTTATTCGTAGATTTCTGTGTATTTTAGCATAGGTGGTATAAGAATGTTTCATCAGATGCACAAACAAAAAACTATTCAAATGACATTTGTATATTCACTCATTCTTTATGTATTTATATATTCAAGAAGCTGTAATTTAGAACTTTGTAAATAGCAAACATGGTGAGGGGATCTCTGTGGCCACAAAGATAAAGAAGACCAGGACTTAGCTCTTAAAGCTAGTCTACACAATGTTAGGAAAAGATACTGCAAGACCTTAAAAGCCACATTCAAGAGATACAAGGATAGTGAATATGAGAGATCCTCAGCTCAGTGAAAGACTATCTGGAAAGTATTAGGGAAATGACTTCTTAGCTGTATACATTATGTAGTTCTACAAACACACACACATACGTGTGTGTGTATATACATACTTACATACATATATATGTATAAGTATATAATATTACCATATATATATGTATGGTAAGAAGAAAGAGGAGTGCCCTCTTATCCATGGAGGATACAGTCCAAGAACCACAGTGGATGGCAGAAACCACAGATAGTACCAAATCCTATGTATACCACATATTTCCATCAACATTCATATCTAAGATAAAGTCTTACTTATAAATTAGGTACAGTAAGAGATAAACAACAGTAACTAATAATAAAATAGAACAATATAACAATATATTATAATGTGAATGTGATCAGTCTCTCTTTGTCTATCAAAATATCATATTATAGGCATTTTCAGACCACAGTTGACTGAAAGTAACAAACTGCAGAAAGGAAAACTGCAGATATGGGAGTACTACTATACATATTATATATATATATATATATTATATCTATTATATATATGTTTTATATATAATATATATATTTTATATGTTTTTATATATAATATATATTTTATATATTATATATATATTTTATATATTATATATATTTTATATATATTATATATATATTATATATATATGGGAGTATTACTATACATACTATGTATGTATACATACATATATACATATAAATATAATATGTATAGTAGTACTCCCATATCTGGAGTTTATATATAATATAAATATAATACATATATTATGTAATATATACAATATACATATAATATATATTATATACATA
>JAPYYA010003404.1:0-12890 GCA_028533165.1 Leontopithecus rosalia | reverse complement strand
AAACAAGCCCATCCAAAAATGGGCAAAGGATATGAACAGACAGTTTACAAAAGACATACATGAGGCCAACAAACATATGAAAAAATGCTCATCATCACTGGTCATTAGAGAGATGCAAATCAAAACCACATTGAGATACCATCTCACGCCAGTTAGAATGGCATTCATTAAAAAATCTGGAGACAACAGATGAAGGAGAGGATGTGGAGAAATAGGTACACTTTTACACTGCTGGTGGGAGTGTGAATTAGTTCAACCATTGTGGAAGACAGTGTGGCGATTCCTCAAGGACCTAGAAATAGAAATTCCATTTGACCCAGCAATCCCATTACTGGGTATATATCCAAATGACTATAAATCGTTCTACTATAAGGACACATGCACACGAATGTTCATTGCAGCACTGTTTACAATAGCAAAGACCTGGAACCAACCCAAATGCTTATCGATGATAGACTGGACTGGGAAAATGTGGCACATATACACCATAGAATATTATGCAGCAATCAAAAGTGATGAGTTTGTGTCCTTTGTAGGGACATGGATGAATCTGGAGAACATCATTCTCAGCAAACTGACACAAGAACAGAAAATGAAACACCATATATTCTTGCTCATATGCGGGTGATGAACAATGAGAACACATGGACACAGGGAAGGAAGTACTACACACTGACGTCTATTGGGGGGAATGGGGAGGGACAAGAGGGGCTGGAGTGAGGGAGGGATAGCATGGGGAGAAATGCCAAATGTGGGTGAAGGGACGGAAGGCAGCAAAACACACTGTCATGTGTATACCTATGCAACTATCTTACATGTTCTGCACATGTACCCCAAAACCTAAAACACAATAAAAAGTACAAAATAAAAAAAAAGGAAAAACGTTATTAGCATGGGAAAAAAAGAAAGAGACATAGAAAGACTTACATTTCATCTAATGGGTGTTGAATACACATTATGCTGAACACATGGATTATTTTCAAAGATAAATCATTATGTTAGGACATAAAACAAGTCTTAAACCGTCCAAAAAATTAAATACTACTAAGCACCCACTCTGGTCACAATGGAATAAAACTATATATATAGATATATGAAGTACATATAGTAGAAATATATATATATATATATATAGAAAAATCTACATATATAAGAAATCTATAATAATTTTGGAAACTATATAATCACATGGAATTTAAACATTATTCCCCTAAATGATCAGTGGATCAATGAAAACAGAAAGGGAAAATTCATAGGAAAAAAGAAATAGAAAAGATCAAAGCAGAAATAAATGAAATTGAAATGTAGAAAATAATACAAAGATTAACAAAACAAAAATTTAGTACTTTCAAAAGATAAAAGTAATTAAAAAGTTAAGAGACTAAGAAAATAATGGATAAACCAAAATAAATAAAATCAGAGATAAAAAGAGTTTTTGTAAACAATACTGCAGAAACTCAAAGGATTGTTAGAGGTTACTGTGAGCAACTATATGCCAATAGATTGGAAAGCCTAGAAGAAATGGGTAAATTTCTAGACACATAAACTCTACCAAGACTGAACCGTAAAGAAATCCAAAACATAAACAGATCAGTAACAAGTAACAACATTGAAATTACAATATAAAGTCCCCCAGCAAACAAAAGCCTGGGACACAATGTCATCACTGCTGAATTTTACCTAACAATTGAATAAATAATACCAATTCTACTCAAATTATTCCATAAAATGGAGGTGAGTAGGATGATTTCAAACTCATTCTACAAGATTGGTATTACCCTGATTTTTAAAAATCCAAAGACTTACCAAAAAAAGAAAAAGAAAACAAGCCAAAATCTCTGATGACCATTGATGTAAGAATTCTCAAAAGCAATAGTAACAAACTGAATTAAACAACATATTAAAAAGAACATTCATCGAATGTGAGGAAGGAGGGATCCAAGATGGCCGAATAGGAACAGCTCTGGATTGCAGCTCCCAGTGAAAATGTAGAGGGTGAGTGGCCACCACATTTCCAAATAAATTTGTATTGTCCACAGACCAGGAGATTCCCAGGCGGAAAAAGTGCCAAGAGCCTCCAGCGAGACTGTTTCAGCCAGTGCGGTGGGTCTCCACACAAAAACTCACACACATCCAGGTACCATTTCAACAGGTGACTGGAACACCTGGGAGACAGAGTTGCCATTCAACTGATAAAAAGGTGACTGAAACAGGGAACGAGGCCAGGAGATGCCTGGGTGGAAAAGCACCACAAGTCTCCAGCGTGGCTATTTCAGCCAGCACAGCAGGTCTCCACACAAAAACTCACACAAATCCGGTGCCCTTTCAACTGGTGACTGGAAAGCCTGGGAGACAGACTCGCCCATTCAACTGAAAAAAAAGGAGACTCAAACAGGAAGCCAGGCCAGGAGATTCCTGGGCACAAAAAAGCCATGAGTCTCCAGAGTGGCTGTTTCAGGCAGAGCAGTGGGTCTCCACACAAAAACTCACACAAATCTGGGGGCTGTTTCAACTGGTGACTGGAACACCAGGGAGAGAGAGTCACCTGTTCAACTGAAACAAAAAATGGGGACTGAAACAGGAAACCAGGTGATCTGGCTTGGCCAATCCCACCCCTACAAAGTAGAGCAATCTGAAACACTCTGAATTTAGAGTTTCACAACAAGCAAAGCTGAACCTGGGATGGTCTAGCTCTGTGGGGGAAGGGCACTCACCATTACCAAGGCAGTCCCCCACTACTGAGGTAGTCGACCATTACTGAGACAGTCCACCATTACCAAGGCAGTCTGCCATTGTTAAGGCAGTCCACCATTAGAAAGAGTCTGCCATTACAGAGGCAGACTGCCATTACCAAGGCAGTTCTAATTATACTCCTATAAACAAAACAAGAAAGTTCACACAGCAGCTGGGCAGAGTCCATGACAGCTCAGCAACACCTCTGCTAGCTGACTGTGACTAGGCTACCTCCATACTGGGCAGGGCATTCCTGAAAAAGGCAGCAGCATGACAGAAACTTATAAATAATGCCCTACCTTTCTGGGACAGAGCACCTGGGGAAAAAATGACAGTTATGAGTTCCACTGCAGCAGACTTAAATGTACTTGCCCAGCAGCTCTGAACAGAGCAAAGGAGCTCACAGCTCAGCATTTGAGCTCCTCTAAGGAACAGACTGTCCTCAAGCAGCTCCCTGACCACCACATATCCAGAGATACCTCATAAAGGAGAGCTCAGGCTGACATCTGGTGGGTATCCTTCTGGAACAAAGATAGTGGAAGAAGAAACTGGAACAATCCTAACTGTTCTGTAGCTGCTGCAGTTGATCCCCAGGAAAGCAGGTTCTGGAGTGGACCTACAGCAGTCCTACAGCAGAGGGGCCTGACTGTTAGAAGAAAAACTAAGAAACGGAAATAAATATCTTCATCACCAACAAACAGGAAGTCCACTTAGAGACCCCATCTCAAAGTCACCACCTGCAAAAACCACAGGTAAATAAATCCACAAAGACGGGAAGAAACCAGTGCAAAAAGGATGAAAACATGCAAAACCAGATCCCCCAAGGGATCACAACTCCTCACCAGCAAGGGACCAAGGCTGAATGGAGAATGAGTCTGATAAATTAACAAAAACAGGCTTTAGAAGGTGGGTAATAAGAAACTTCTCTGAGCTAAAAGAACATCTTCCAACCCAATGCAAAGAAACTAAGAACCTTGGAAAAAGGTTTGATGAAATGCTAATGAGAATAAACAGCTTAGAGAGGAATATAAATAAATGAATTGATGGAGCTGAAAAACACAACATGACAACTTCATGAAGCATACACAAGTTTCAATAGCTGAACTGACCAAGCAGAAGAAAGAATATCAGAGATTGAAGATCACCTCAATGACGCAAAATGAGAATTCAATATTAGAGAAAAAAAGAGTAAAAAGAAATGAACAAAACCTCCAAGAAATATGGGATTATTTGAAAAGACTTAAACTATGTTTGCTTGGTGTACCTGAATATGACAGAGAGAATGAATCCAAGCAGGAAAACACTCTTCAGGATATTATCCAGGAAAACTTCCTCAATCTACCAAGGCAGGCCATTATTCAAGTCCAGGAAATACAGAGAACACCACAAAGATATTCCTCAAGAAGAGCAACCCCAAGGCTTATAATCATCAGATTCACCAGGGCTCAAATGAAGGAGAAAACGCGAAGGGCAGCCAGAGAGAAAGGTCAGATTACACACCAAGGGAAGCCCATCAGACTCACAGCAGATCTCCAGAAGAAACCCTACAGGCCAGAAGAGAGTGGAGACCAATATTCAACATGCTTAAAGGAAAGAGCTTTCAACCTAGAATTTCATATCCAGCCAAACCAGGAGAAATAAAATCCTTTATGAACAAGCAATTACTCAGAGATTTCATCACCACTAGGCCTGCTTTACAAGAGCTCCTGAAAGAAGTACTAAACATAGAAAGGAACAACGTACCATCCACTCCAAAAATATACCAAATGCTAACTAGCATCAACACAATAAAGAAACTGCATCAACTACCAGGCAAAACAACCAGCTAGCATCAAAATGGCAGGATCAATTCACACATCATAATATTAACCCTAAATGTAAATGGGTTAAATGCCCGAATCAAAAGACACCAATGAACAAATTGGATAAAATGTCAAAACCCATCAGTGTGCTGTGTCCAGGAAACCCATCTCATATGCAAAGATACACATAGGCTCAAAATAAAGGAATGGATGAAGATTTACCAAGCAAATGGAGAGCAAAAAAAAAAAAGTAGTAGTTGCAATCCTAGTCTCCGATAAAATAAACTTTAAACCAACAAAGATCAAAAGAGACAAAGAAGGACATTACATAATGGTAAAAGGGTCTGTGCAACAAGAAGACCTAACGATCCTAAATATATAACCCCCAATACAGGAGCATCCAGATACATAAAGCAAGTTTTTAATGACTTACAGAGACTTAGACTCCCACACAATAATAGTGGGAGACTTTAACACTCCACTGTCAATATTAGACAGATTGACAAGAGAGAAAATTAACAAGGATATCCAGGACTTGAACTCAGACCTGGACCAAGCAAACCTAATAGACATTTACAGAACTCTCCACCCCAAATCCACAGAATATATATTCTTCTCAGCACCACATCACATCTATTCTAAAATTAACCACATAATTGTTAGTAAATCACTCCTTAGCAAACGCAAAAGAATGGAAATTATAACAGTCTCTCAGACCACAGTGAAATCAAGTTAGAAATCTGAAATCAGAAACTAACTCAGAACCGCACAACTTCATGGAAACTGAACAACTAGCTCTTGAATGTTGACTGGATAAACAATGAAATAAAGAAATAAATAAAGATGTTCTTTGAAATCAACGGAATGAAGACACAACATACCAGAATCTCTGGGACACATTTAAAGCAGTATCTAGAGGAAAATACATAGCAATAAATGCCCACATGAGAAGCAAGAAAAGCTCTATAATCAACACCCTATCATCAAAATTGAAAGAGCTAGAGGAGCAAGATCAAAAAAATTCAAAACCTAGCAGAGTAGAAGAAATAATTAAGATCAGAGCAGAACTGAAGGAGATAAATACACCAAAAACCCTTCAAAAAATCAATAAATTCAGGAGCTACTTTTTTGAAAAGATCAACAAAATAGACCACTAGCCAGATTAATAAAAAAGAAAAGCGAGGATAATCAAATAGATGCAATAAAAAACGATAAAGGGGATATCACCACAGATTCCACAGAAATACAAACCACCATCAGAGATTACTACAAACAACTCTATGCACATAAACCAGTAAACCTAGAAGAAATTAATAAATTCCTGGACACTTGCACCCTGCCTAGCCTAAAGCAGGAAGAAGTCAAAACACTCTGAATAGACCAATAACAAGGGCTGAAGTTGAGGCAGCAATTAACAGCCTACCAACCAAGAAATACTCAGGTCAGGTGGATTTCCAGCTGAATTCTACCAGAGGTAAAAAGAGGAGCTGGTATTATTTCTTGTGAAATGATTTCAAAAAGATGAAAATGAGGGACTCCTCCCTAACTTGCTTTATAAAGCGAGCATTGCACCAAGAACAACTTAACAATCCTACATATATACGCACCCAATACAGGAGCACCCAGGTACACAAAGCAAGTTCTCAATGAACTACAAAAAGACTTAGACTCACACACAATAATAGTGGGTGACTTTAACACTCCACTGTCAATATTAGACAGATCAATGAGACAGAAAATTAACAAGGATATCCAGGATTTGAACTCAGATCTGGTCCAAGCAGAACTAATAAACATCTATAGAAATCTCCACCCCAAATCCACAAAATATACATTCTTCTCAGCACCGTATGGCACCTACTCTAAAACTGACCACATAATTGGAAGTAAATTACTCCCCAACAAATGCAAAAGAATGGAAATCATAACAGTCTCTTAGACTACAATGCAATCAAATTAGAACTAACTCAGAACCACACAACTTCATGGAAACTAAACAACTGGCTCCTGAATGTCTATTGGATAAACAATGAAATAAAGGCAGAAACAAAGACATTCTTCAAAACCAATGAGAACAAAGACACGATGTACTAGAATCTCTGGGACCCATTTAAAGCAGTGTGTGGAGGGAAACTTATAGCACTAAATGCCTACAGGAGAAGTGAGAAAAGATCTAAAATCGACACCCTATCATCAAAATTGAAAGAGCTAGAAAAGCAAGATCAAAATAACTCAAAACCTAGCAGAAGACAAGGAATAACTAAGATTAGAGTAGAACTGAAGGAGAGACAGAAAAAATCCTTCAAAAAATTAATAAATCCAGAAGCTGGTTTTTTGAAAAGATCAACAAAATAGGCAGACTGCCAGTCAGATTAATAAAAAAGAAAAGGGAAAAGAATAAAATAGATGAAATAAAAAATAATAAAGGGGATATTACCACTGACCCCACAGAAATACAAACTACAATCAAAGATTACTATGAAGTGAGAATCATTCTGATATGAAAACCTGTCAGAGATACACCAAAAAAAAAATTCAGACCAATATTCCTGAAGAACATTGATATAAAAATCCTCAATAAAATACTGACAAACTGAATCCAACAGCACATCAAAAAGCTTGTTCATCATGACCAAGTTTGCTTATTCCCAAGGATGCAAGGGGGGGTTCCACACATGCAAATCAATAAAGGTAATTCATCACATAAACATAACTAAAGGCAAAAAAATTACATGATAATCTCAATAGATGCAGAAAAGGCCGTGGATAAAATTCAACAGCACTTCATGTTAAAAAAAACCCTCAATATACCAGATATTTAAGTAATATACCTCAAAATGATAACCATTTATGACAAACCCACAGCCAGTATCACACTGAATGTGCAAAAGCTGGAAGAATTTTCATTAAAAACTAGCACAAAACAAGGATACCCTCTCCCAACACACTTTTTCAACATAGTATTTGGAGTTCTGGTCATGGAAATCAGGCAAGAGATAGAAATAAAGAATATTCAAATAGGAAGAGAGGAAGGTCTATTTACAGATGACATAATCCTATATCTAGAAAACCCAATTGTCTCAGCAAAAGCTTCTCATGCTGACAAGCAACTCCAGAAGTCTCAGGATACAAAATCACTGTGCAGAAATCACAAGAATTTCTATACACCAACAACAGAGAAGCAGAAAGCCAAATCATGAATAAACTCCCATTCACAATTGCCAAAAGGAGAATACAATACCTAGGAATAGAGCTAACAAGAAATGTGAGGGACCTCTTCAAGGAGAACCATAAACCAGCGCTCAAGGAAATCGAGGAGGACACAGACAGATAGAAAAACATGCCATGCTAATGGATAGAAAGAATCAATATTGTGAAAATGGCCATACTGACTAAAGAAATTTATACATTCAATGTTATTCCCATTAAGCTACCACTGACATTCTTCACAGAATTAGGGAAAAAACTATTTTAAAATATATATGGAATGAAAAAAAGTTCATATAGCTAGGACAATCCTAAACAAAACAAGAAACCTGGAGGCATCACACTACCCAACTACAAACTATACTACAAGGCTGCAGTAACAAAAACGGCATAGCACTGATACAAAATAAAAGGCACCTAAACCAATGGAACAGAATACAGAACTCAGAAAAAAGACCACACATCTACTCTATCTGATCTTTGACAAAGCAAACAAAAATTAACAATGGGGAAAGGATTCCCTCTTTAACAAATGGCGCTGGAAGAACTGGCTAGCCATATGCAGAAGATTGAAACTAGGCCTCTTCCTTATAATTTATACAAAAAATAAATCAAGATTAACTAATGATTTAAATGTTAAACACAATACTATAAAAACCCTAGAAGAAAATCTAGATAATACCATTCAGAACATAGGCATGAGCAAATATTGTATGACAAAATCACCAAAGCAATTGCAACAAAAAGAAAAATGGACAAATAGGATCTAACTAAGCTGAAGCACTTCTGCACAGCAAAAGAAACTATCACCAGAGTGATCAAACAACCTGCATACTGGGAAGACATTTTTGCAATCTATCCATCTGACAAAGGTCTAATATCCAGAATCTACAAAGAACATAAGCAAATTTACATAAAAAAATTAACAACACCATTAAAAATTGGGCAAAAGTACATGGACACATTTTGCAAAACAAGACATACTTGCAACCAACAAACATAAAAAAGGTCAACATTACAGATGATTAGATAAATGCAAATAAAAACCACAATGAGATACCATCTCATGTCAGTCAGAATAGTGATTATTAAAAAGTCAAGAAAGCAGAAACTGGACCCCCTCCTGACACCTTACACTAAAATTAACTCCAGATGGATTAAAGACATAAGACCTAACACCATAAAAACCCTAGAAAAAAAAAACCTAGGCACAACCATTCACGATATAGGCATAGGCAATGACTACATGACTAAAACACCAAAAGCAGTGTCAAAAAAAGCAAAAATAGACAAATGGGACCTAATTAAACTCCAGAACTACTGTACAGCAAAAGAAGCAATCATTAGAGTGAACCAGCAACCAACAGAATGGGAAAAAATTTTTGCAATCTACCCATCTGACAAAGGGCTAATATCGAGAATCGACAAAGGGCTAATATCTAGAATCTACAAAGAACTAAAGCAGATTTACAAGAGAAAAAGAGATCTACAAGAAAAAAAAAACCCATCCAAAAGTGGGCAAAGGATATGAAAAGACACTTTTCAAAAGAAAACATATATGAGGCCAACAAACATATAAAAAAATGCTCATCATCACTGATTATTAGAGACATGCAAATCAAAACCAAATTGAGATACCACCTCATGCCAGTTAGAATGGCAATCATTACAAAATCTGGAGACAATAGATGGTGGAGAGGATGCGGAGAAATAGGAACACTTTTACACTGTTGGTGGGAGTATAAATTAGTTCAACCATTGTGGAAGACAGTGTGGCACTTCCTCAAGGACCTAGAAATAGAAATTTTATTTGACCCAGCAATCCCATTACTGGGTATATACCCAAAGGAATATAAATCATTCTATTATAAAGACACATGCACTCGTATAAAGATACATGCATACGTTCATAGTGGCACTGTTTATAATAGCAAAGACCTGGAACCAACTCAAATGCTCATCGACAATAGACTGGACAAGGAAAATGTGGCACATATACACCATGGAATACTATGCAGCCATAAAACATGATGAGTTTTTTTCCTCGTAGGAACATGGGTGAATCTGGAAACCATCATTCTCAGGAAACTGAAACAAGAAAAGAAATTCAAACACCACATGATCTCACTCATAGATGAATTTGAACAATGTGAACATATGGACACAGGGAGGGTAGCATCACACACTGGGGTCTGTTGGGGGGGACATGGGAAGACAGTGGGGAGAGGTGAGGAGGTCGGGGAGGAATAACATGAGGAGAAATGCCAGATTTAGGTGACAGGGGGATGGAGGCAGCAAACCACATTGTCATGTTTGTACCTATCCAACAATCCTGCATGATCTACACATGTACCACAGAACCAAAAGTACAATTAAAAAAATGAATAAAAGTCAAGAAACAACATTTGTTGGTGAGGTTGCAGAGAAAAAGGAACACTTTTACACAAGCAGATAGAAAGAACACATTTACACAAGCACTTTTACACTGATGGCGGGAATGTAAATTAGTTCAATCATTGTGGAGGACAGTGTGGCAATTCCTCAAAGCTTTTGAACCAGAAATACCATTTGACTCAGCAATCCCATTACTGGATATATACCAAAACGAATATAAATACTTCTGTTATAAAGATGAATGCACACTTATGTTCACTGCTACAATCTTCACAATAGCAAAGAAATGGAATCAATCCAAATGTTCATCAGTGATAGACCGGATAAAGAGTATGTGGTACATACACACCATGGAAGACTATGCATCCATAAAAAGGAAAGAGATCATGTTCTTTGCAGGGACAAAGATAAAGCTGGAAGCCATTATCCTCAGCAAACTAACACAAGAACAGAAAAACAAACACCACATGTTCTCACTTATAAGTGGGAGCTGAACAATGAGAACACATGGACACAGGAAGTGGAAAAACACGAACTGGGTCCCATGAGGGGAGAGCATAGGGGGAAGAGCACTAGGGAAAAGAGCTAATGTATGCTGGACCTAATACCTAGGTTATGGGTTGATTGTTTCAGCTAACTACTATAACACATGTTTACCTATGTCACAAACCTGCACATCCTCCTCATGTACCCCAAAACATAAAAAAAAATAATAATTTAAAAATTGTAATGTACATTTTATATTACCTAAAAGAGTATAATTGGATTACAATACAAAAGATAAATGCTAGGGTCGATAGATACCCCATTTACTCTGATGTGATTATTATACATGATATGACTATTGAAAAATATTTCATAATTATATACACCTTCTAGGTCTCCACAAAAAATAAAGATTAAAAGAAAGAAAATGTGAAGGATTCTGATTAGAGAGATGAAGGGAAATGTGAGACAGCATGGTAGTAAGAATGGGAAAACATGAACAGGGCAATTATTCAGGGAGAGGAATATGTGACAGTGGTGTAACTAATAGTTTAAGGCAATATCTGAGAAGAATTCTATTACCAGGAAAAACTGTATACTGAACCTTTTCCAATAACACAACAAACACAAAAGGAGAGTGCCATTTTATTAATATAAATCTAATTGAGTTCAAATTGATAATTACTTCATATTACAAACTTAAAAAGATCACAGTTAAGGTGTTAAATTTGATTCATAACACGTAAATGTGTTTGAGGTTTTTCTTTCATAGTCAAAAATATGCATTTTATTTATATTTGTGAGCATTATAAGTGTTTTAATTGCGTTTAACCATAGACCCATTCCCTGTTTTTAAATACATTAAATTATTATGGACTAATTATACTTTTACATATTTAGGTGTAAATGTCCATATAAGCACACAATGTTTAGTGATCCACCTAAGCTTTCATCAATGAATTAATGGATAAAAAAGTGGTACATGCACAAAATGATATATTATTTAGCCATATAAAAGAATAAAATTATTTTGTTTGCCAAAAATTAAATGTATGAAAGTTTAATTTAGGAATTTCAGAAAGTAAAACTTCTCAAAAAATGTCAAAAGCTCTGAGGGTAGTGTAGTTTGCAGATGGTTTGAAAAAAAACTATCATATTAAATATTATAATTTTCTATCTAAAAATGAAAATTATATCATTGCTTTGTAACATAAATACAAAAATAAAGCATGGCAAAATCTTCCTGACTTGTGGGGGATAAGAAAAAGAACATAATTCTGGAGGTGAAGAGAAAAATCCCTTTTGACAAACAATCTATATCAGAATTCTGATGAATGCATGAAATTTGTACTCTTATCAACTAGAGGCATAGGATACTTAAGGTATTAAAACACTATTTTGCAGCATACAAAGACTGTAATAAGGACAAAGCATTAATAAGATGGTATAAATAAGCTGAAGAGGCTATATGAGGCTTGACAATAGTTTCTTTTTTTTAAAATTTTTATTGCATTTTAGGATTTGTGGTACATGTGCAGAACATGCAAGATAGTTGCATAGGTACACACGTGGCAGTGTGTTTTGCTGCCTTCTGCCCCATCACCCATATTTGGCATTTCTCACCATGCCTTCCCTCCCCCACTCCCCCCACGTTGTCCCTCCCCTATTTTCCCCAATAGACCTCAGTGTGTGGTGCTCTCTTCCCTGTGTCCATGTGTTCTCATTGTTCATCACCCGCCTATGAGTGAGTATATATGGCGTTTCCTTTTCTGTTTCTGTGTCAATTTGCTGAGAATGATGTTCTCCAGATTCATCCATGTCCCTACAAAAAACACGAACTCATCATTTTTCATTGCTGCATAATATTCCATGGTGTATATGTGCCACATTTTCCCAGTCCAGTCTATCATCGATGGCCATTTGGGTTGGTTCCAGGTCTTTCCTATTGTAAACAGTGCTGCAATGAACATCCGTGTGCATGTGTCCTTATAGTAGAATGATTTATAGTCCTTTGGATATATACCCAGTAATGGGATTGCTGGGTCAAATGGAATTTCTATTTCTAGGTCCTTGAGGAATTGCCACACTGTCTTCCACAATGGTTGAACTAATTTACACTCCCACCAGTAGTGTAAGACTGTTCCTATTTCTCCGCATCCTCTCCAGCAACTGTTGTCTCCAGATTTTTTAATGAACGAAATTCTAACTGGAGTGAGATGGTATCTCAATGTGGTTTTGATTTGCATCTCTCTAATGACCAGTGATGAT
>JAPYYA010003403.1:0-12891 GCA_028533165.1 Leontopithecus rosalia | reverse complement strand
TTTATAGAGCTCTCCACTTCAAATACACAAAATATACATTCTTGTCAATACCACATCACATCTACTCATAGGTTTAAATGAAACATTGATTGGTCATTATTAATACCCATTTTTTTTTCAGAATAAAGCAATATTTTCGTTCATCCTCCCTCTCTCTCTTCCTCTTTCTTCCTCTCCTTTACTCATTTTTTTTCTTTCTTTCCCTCTCTCAAAAAAAGAAAGAAATCAACTTGTAAACCTCTAGATCCAGGTCGGCAATATCTCTCTCATTGCTTGATTTCCTTCCTTCCTTCCCTCCCTCCCTTCCTCCCTCCCTTCCTCCTTCCCTCCCTTCCTGCCTTCCACCCTTCCTCCGCCCACCCCCAAAAAAATAAAAAATAAAATAAAAAATAAATACTCTGATACTATTCTTATTCCTAATCCTTCATATATACCTTGTTTTCTCTCCAAAAGCTTTTGGAATCTTCTTTTTATCACACTTCTTGGATCTTTTTCATTTATTCTGTTAGTACCTAGCAAGCTCTGGAGATATTCTTTAATTCTGAGCAATGATTTTATATTATTTATGATAATTTCCTCTATTTTCTCCTTCTACAACTTGTATTAATCAAAAGTTAGATTTCTGGCTGGGCACGGTGGCTTTTGCCTATAATCCCAGAACTTTGGGAAGCCAAGGTGGGTAGATCATCTGAGGTCAGGAGTTTGAGACCAGCCTGACCAACATGGCAAAAACCCATCTCCAGACATATACAAAAATTAGCCAGGTATGGTGGTATGTGCCTGTAGTCCGAGCTACTCAGGAGGCTGAGGCAGGAGAATCGCTTGAACCCAGGAGGGGAAGGATGCAGTAAGCCAAGATTATACCGCTACACTTCTGTCTGGGCAACAGAGCAAGACTGTCTCAAAAAAAAAAAAAAATTAGATTTCCTATACTGATAGGATAGTCCTCATTTTCTTAATCTTTCTCTTCTGTTTTCAATACTTTTGTTTTTTGGCTTTTTTTTTAGCAAGCAATTTGGAAGCAGAATCTCACTGTTTATTCGGTACATGAAAATGATCCAGCATGGTTAAACACATTATACATTTTACATTTTCTTACCGGAAGTGAAACATCCACATTTACATAATTGCCCAAAGTTATGTTGTATGTTAAGATGGAAAATTTATAATAAATATCTAAAATGCTGTATCATCATATAATGGTTTTAATGGTTCAACAATTGGGAATGATAGAGTCCTTCTATGAGCAACTATGTCTGCTTAGAACACATTCTAATATATGTAATTAGCTTTCCAGTTACCCAAGGAAATTTATTAATTATGTGTTTGTTTTAGTCCTAGTTTTAATATTAGAGCTATGATATAGACTTTATTAAAACACACATACACACACACACTCTCTCCATCAAAGTTGGAACAAATTATGCTCAGTCTTACTGGTAATAAGTTCCCTTCATCCATCTTTTCAAAATTAAAGTTTACTAAAAAGGAGGATATTTTAAATTACCTGTTTTTTTTGGCTTTTTAATCCACCTTTGACAGATTTTGTCAACAATACTTTCCAGTCCTTTTACAAAAAGTTTTACTTCAGCTGTCATAGTTTTAATTTCTAATAGTTATTTCTTTTTCTCTGGTGTCTCCTCCTTTTTTAGCATCCTGTTCTTGTTTTATGGATACAGTGTATTATTTACTTAGGCACTGAAAAACTGATTAGAAGATTGTGTGTGTAGAGAGCTTGACTATAGAACATTAAGATTATCCACCTTTTTTGGAAATACCCGAAAGTCAATATTTCTAAGATTTTTCCTGGGCTGTTTGTATTCTCTAGCAAAGAATCCTCCAATCTTCTGACTGGAGGGTATATGTCTTGGGTGCCAGCATTTTGGAGCTGGGCAGGAAAAGAGGGCTGGAGTTTCACTGTTCAATATCAGATATTGTTTTCAGTCCTGCACCTGATCTCTACCTTGCTCAACGTGTGGTGTCCCTAAGTCTAAATTATCTCTTGTTTATTTTCTCTAGTTCTCTTTCCTGTGGTTGTTGGGGAAGGTAGTCACCTGCCTGGGCAGGGCAGGGATGGGAATCTGGGGATCTAACTTCTTCTTATATAAATGTCAAATAAACTCTGTGTTTTCAGGTCCCTTTTTCACCCTCACTTCCACAGTACCTGGTGCTTCCAATTTCTAAGCATTGCTGAAGTTTTATAGATGATCTATAATATTGTAAGGTTCTAATTTCTTCATAGAAACACAGTCCAGCTCCAAGCCAGATGCAGCATTTTTTCCCAGACACATTATTGATTATCCCAACTCATTAGTACACCCTCATCTATAAACTGGCTTCTGCAAAGTCTGAGATTTCCCTCAATTTATTGCCAAGTCATTGTAACTTTAAAAGATCTCTGTTTTTTCCTAAATATCCCCTGTGTAAATGGGCTCTAGCCTCTTCTTTAGAACAGTTAGACCAAATATGTATCTTAGAAATAGACAAATGTTGAAGTGCTTCCAGCACTTTAATTATTCACTTTAGATATATATTTGGAGGACCTATAATCCAGGACTGAAGATAAATCAGTGAACAAAACAGACACAATTCCTGCTGTTACATAGCCCACATTGTCACAAGAGAAAGACGATAAACAAATAAATATGTAATATGTCAGATGGTGAAAACTCCTAAGATCACAGAGAATTAATTCTCCTCACTTGTTGCATCTTATTCTTTCTCTCAGCCAGAGAAGTCCCAGGATGTTCATGTTCAATATTTGGAAAATGTTACATGTCATAAGTAGGAAATTAGTCACTGTTTATACTTATTTGAGGCATGATTACATGTTAAATTTCATGATTGTGTCTTCCTTAGACAAAACATAAATTAATCTATTTGCACCTAGAGATGGAATACTGTTTAGCTTATACCATTGTATGAGAAGTTGCCACTTAGCTTAAAACTGAATGTTATCCCAGTTATTTTACCACATGTTACAGTTCAGCTACACAAAAGTGTTCTGTGGAAGCAGAAGCCCAAAATCTTGCTTCTCACCCAAAACAAACCACTAAGCAGAAATGATCCGTTAAATAGGATTTAAATAGATTAATGTTTTGATGAGGTAGACTAATACATGAAAATTTAAAGTGTCCTTAAAAAATCTCTTAATTTGACGAATTCTTGGTGTCAATTCTTATATATCAGTAATTATCATTGGTATTTCATAATATTCTTGCACTTTCCTATGCTTCTAGTTAACTGGGAACACTGGAGAGTTTTTGTCACAACTTTAAAACTATTTTATTTATTGAGGAAATACTTTCCATTTGAAGCAACAGATTTTGGTAGGTTGGCATCTCTCGAGCGTGTCTCCACTTAACATTGCATATTTCTTCTAAAGTATAGTCACAGGAGAAGAGCAGGGAGATCTCATTCAGGGCCTTTGCTGGATATGTGAATTTAACTCCAACAGTGGTTTCTCTAGGTTTCAAATCTCTTGCACCCCTATAGTAAAGAATTCACAAGACAAGGAGAAGTTGGCTTCCCTTTACAGGAGGCTTAATGTGTATTGTGGCTTAGTGCTATTTACATTATATTTGCTGTATCAGTTCTTATTTTTACCTCAACCCTATGAGGTACATCATTATTTCATTTTACAGGTGAAGAAACAGTTGCTTCAGTGATTAATGTCTTCAAAGTCATACTGTTAATAAATGACCAAGCAAGGATTCAGAGTCAGTACCCTCCCCTGTGAGGTGAATACTATGGTTATCCCCATTTTACAAATGAGGAAACAGTGGCTTTGAGGTTAAATAACTGCTTGAGACTGTAAACTAGTACATGACTGAGTCAAGATTAAACTGAGGCAGGGAGCCTCCAGAGTCTACTTTTAACCACTATGCAATGCTGCCTCTTTAGTGTGGCAGGAAGGATTTTAGTTTAGTGCTATTTTGGAAAATCCATCCTTCATTTGAAGTGGCTTCACAGCAAGAAAATTATAATGAAGATGTACCTTTCAGTCATTTTGCTCACCTAAAATTCTTCTTCATGCAACTGGAATCTCCCAAAACATAAAGCAACTTGTCACTGACTTAGTCCTTAGATTAAGAAGCTAATATATCTGAAATGAGTTCATTAGAGAAAAGAGCTAATTTTAAGAAGTGTCACAGAGGTACAAAAAGCAAAGGTTTTATTTCCTAAGGAAATTTATGTAAGAAAATTAAATGTCATTCTTGCCAAGAGACAAGTTCTGTGCTATACTAGGGGTTGTCAAATGATCATTGTTCCTGAAATTGTTGCAGTCACTAAAGCTGTCAGCCAGAGAAGTAATCATTTCAGTAATCCTGTAATATTGAGCATTTTGAACATAATATGAAAATGTAAGCCAGAAACACACACACACAGAAAATGAAAAACAATAATGAAGAACAAGATTTTGTTTATATTATGGTGATTCTTTTTTAAAAATATTTACATTTAGGAGAAATGAGATCCAAACTAAACAACAAATACCCCATAGATGATGTTTATAAAATTTGTTCAGGGCTTTTCTCCTCTGAAAATTAACAGTGAAATTTTATTGCCAGACCCAGATTTCATCTACATTTGGGATATGGAATATGGGAAAACAGTCTCACTGTTTATTGTTAATTTCCGTGTTGTTTTTATTTTCTACCTCTTCCACTAAAATGGGTCAGTGTTTAAATGTTCACCACTGTATCTCCAGCTCCTACACAGTGCATAGCACATAAATATTTGGATGAAGAAATTCTTGTCAGTTCTCTGTACTAAAACATTTGTTTTCTAAAACATTTGTTTTCGCTACTTAAAGCCATCAAATAGCTCCTCCTTTTCCTTGAATGAAATCCAAATTCCCTTCTTAAAATATCACGTGAATTGTAATGAAAGGACCTTTGCTTTTTCCAGGACCAGATATTTTAGACCACGTAATACTTTGTGTGGTATGTGGGGTTGGGAGCGGGCAGGGGTAAGGCAGATGTTGTCCTGTATACTATAGGATATTCAGAAGTGTCCTTGACCTCCGTCTACTACCAGTAATACTTCTTCAGTCCCTAATTAAGACAACCAGAAATGTCTCCAGAAATTGGCAAATGTTTCCTGGGGAGCAAAACCACTGCCAGTGGAAAACCCTAGCCATGCCCCATCTTCCACCATTCCCCACTCACTTAACACTAGCCACACTAAAATCGATTTCAGTTCCTTGAAAGCAAAAAGCTATTTCTTGCCTTAGGGCCTTTGCACATACCGTTTTCCCCTGCCAGGAAAACTACCACACCTTGGTTCACCCCTTGTCCTCCTTTATGTCTCAGCTTAAACATTGCTTCTAAGAAGCTTTTTCTGGCTCTCCTAAATTACCTTAAGGTACCAGCTGTGTGTTGCCTCTAGCACCCAATATTTCCTCTGTGCCGTACTTATGCTATTGTTACTACTTGTTTAATTACCTCTGTTTCCTACTAAACTGTGGGGAACAGACAGGAGTCATAGCTATATTGTTCATTTTTATAGCTCCAGAACCTAGTACAGTGCCTGGCATACAATGGAAGTTCAATTAATATTTGTGAATGAATGAAAATGTTAGTATTTTCCATTGGGAAATCTTGGAGCATTCAGCTGGGTGCTTATACATAATAGTGGTTCCCAGCCAAATTATTAGGTCAAATCAGAATCAGATTCATGCATCCCGGGAATGAATCTTGTTAGAGAATGTGGAATTCCACCAATCCTCTGAGACAGAGTTTCATAAACTGTCAATTGAATGTACTTAGACTGTTTATATTGTGCAGATCAGCATTTCTAGGAATTCCAGATGAACTAAAGAAGCCACTTTTCTTTAAAATTTGTATTTAGTATTGGCCCTGTCCTCCTTTGGCTCAAGTAATCAGTCATCTATAATTTAATAGTAACGATCTGCAGGATACAGCTAATTTAGATATAGAATTAAAACAAAGATAAACATTACCCTGAACTCAGCTACAGCTAAATAAACAGCAGGGCTCTCTGACTGCCAGCCATTGACGCATACTATAAAGCCTAAATCAAAACATGTGAATAGTCAATAGACAAGTGGAATAAAATAAAAAGTTCAGAATTAGATCCATGGACATGCAGACACTTAGTGTATGACAAAGGTGGTATTTCAGATCATTGGGATAAAGGTGGACTTTTTAATAAAATGGGCTGAGACAACTAAATAACCATATAGATAACTCATATCTCACACCATGCACAAGAATAAACAAATAGATTAAGGACCTAAATATTTTTAAATGAAACCATGCAACTAATGGAAGAAAACTTAGTAACTTTCTCTTTAACTTTGGTGAAGAGAAAGGCTTTCTAAGATCTAAAGCTAGAGGAATAGAAGAAAAGATTGACAAATATGGCCACATGAAAAAATTTTACCAGCCTGGGCAGTATAGTGAGACCCTGTTTCTACCACCAAAAAAAAAAAAAAAAATTAACAGTGTAATGACACATGCCTGTAGTTTCAGCTACTCAGGAGACTGAGGTGGAAAGATTCTTTGAGTCCAAGAGGCTTGGGCTGCAGTGAGTCACAATCATATCACTGCACTCCAGCCTGGGTGATAGAGTGAGACTCTTGTCTCAAAAAATAAAAAAAAAACTTTTAATGTTGCATAACCAAAAAAATACCAGAAACACAGTCAAAAGATAACTGATAAACTGAGAGAAAATATTGACAAAATACCTCAAAAGTATAGGCAACAAAAGGAAAAACGGACAAATGGGATGGCATCTAAACTGAAAACGTTTTGCATAGCAAAAGAAACAATTGACAAAGTGAGGAGACAATTCACAGAATGGAAGAAAATCTTGGCAAACCATACATCTGATAAGGAGTTAATATTCAAAATATAAAAGGAACTCAGAACAATTCAATGGCAAGAAAACAACCTGATGAAGAAATGGGCAAAGGACCTGAACAGACATTTCTCAAAAGAAGGCATACAAATGGCCAACAGGTGCATGAAAAAATACTCAGCATAACTAATCATTAGGAAAATGCAAATTAAAACCACAGTGAGATATCATCTCACACCAGTTAGAATGGCTTTTACAAAAGATGAAAGGTAAGTGTTGGCAAAGATGTAGAGAAAAGGACATTCTTTACTTTGTTGGTGGGAATGTAAATTAGTACATCCATTATGGAAAATAGCATGGAGGCTCCTCAAAAAACTTAAAATAGAACCATCGTATGACCCAGTAATCCTGCTTCTAGGTATATATCCAAAGAAACTGAAATCAATGTCAAAGGGATATCCACACTCCCATATTCATTCCAGCATTATTCACAGTAGCCAGGATATGTAACCAAGCTGAATGGTTTTTTAAAATGTGTTATTTTTTAAAAATCAGTTTGGAAATTTCTCAAAGTACTTAAAACACGTTACCATTCAACCCAGCAATCCCGTTACTGGGTATATACCCAAAGAAATATAAATTGTTCTGTACATAAATATAAAGACATATATGCATGTGTTATTGCAGCACTTTTCACAATAGCAAAGCCATGAAGTCAACCCAAATGCCCATCTGTGGTGGCCTGGATAAAGAAAATGTGGTACATATGCACCATGGAATACTGTGTAGCCATAAAAAAAAGAATGAAATCATTCATGTCCTTTGAAGCAACACGGATGCAGCCAGAGGCCATCATCCTTAGCAAATTGCTGCAGGAACACAAAACCAAATACTGCATGTTCTTACTAATAAACGAGAGCTAAGCACTGAGTACACATGGACACAAAGAAGAGAACAACAGACACCAGGACTCACTTCAGGGTGGGAGTAGGAGGAAGGTGAGGATCAAGAAACTACCTATCAGGTACTATGCTCGCTCTGTGTGTGATGGTCATTTGTAAACCAAACCCCACACAATTTACCCATGGAACAAACCTGCCCATGTACTCCCTAAACCTAAAATAAAAGTTGGAAGAAAAACAGAATTTTAAAACATGGCGTGTGTGTGTGTGTATGTGTGTGTGTGTATTGTGTCTGTGTGTTTGTATCATGGAATACTACTTAGCCTTTAAAAAGAAGGAAATCCTGTCCTTTTTAAGAACATGGATAAAACTAGAGGACATTATGCTGAGTAAAGTAAGTCAAACAGAAAGACAAATACTGTGTGATCTTTATTATATGTGGAATCTAAAAAAGTTAAACTCATAGAAAGTAGATAGTAGAAAGATAGCAGGACTGGGAGTGTGAAGAAAGATGGGAGAAGTTGTTGATCAAAGGGTACAGATTTTTAGATAGATGGGGGAATAAGTTTTAAGATATGTAACAAAGCAGGATAACTACAATAATATATTTCAAAATAACTAACTTTTAAATGTTTCACCATAAAAGATGATAGATTAGGGAGGTGATACGTGTTAATTAGCTTGATTTCATCATTCTACATTGTATACATATATCAAAACATCACATTTTGCCCCATAAATAAATACAATTATGATTAGTCAAACATAATTTAAAAACCTACCACTTGTCAACTTTTATCATAGTATCAAAGAAAAATATCTACCTTCCCTTCTCCAGCATATGACTGGCATTTCCTCTTTTACTTGAATCCAAAAGAGTTTCTTGCAGCATACTGAATGCAGAGGCAGATTTGGGAGTCTGTTGCAAAAAATGTAAAATAGTGCCACTTTCTGAAATGTTTGCTTTGAAAATAGTTCTTTTCATAAAATATATTCTTAGATGTCAGCATGTAATAGGTTTATTTTTTAATAAATCAATAAAAATTTTAAAAATATATATACAGCATATACTACAGATAAAGAGTTAATATCTCTTCTATTTGAAGAACTCTTAAAAATTGAGGAAAAAAGGACCAAAACATGGTGGAAAAGTGGGAAAAAGATATAAACAGACAATTCACAAAAAAGAGATTAAAATGGCCCTGAAACATTTTGAAAACATGTTCAGACTCACAACTAAAGAAATGCAGACTAAATCAATACTGAGATACTGTTTTTTTACCTTTCAACTAGAAAAAATTTTAAAACATGACAACAGCATTCTGTTGTCAAGGCTGTGGGAAAACAGTGTCTCATACAGGAGCAAGCCTATGAACACCATTTTTCTGACAGCATGTGTTCACTTCGTGTCTCCATGTCATATTTGTTAATGCTCGTGATATTTCAAACTTTTTAATTATTATTATATTTGTTATGATAGTCTGTGATCAGTGGTCTTTGATGTTACCATTGTAATTGGTTTGAGACACCGTGAAGACAGCAAATTTAATAAATGTTTTATGTGTTCTGACCACTCTACAGACCAGCCATTCCGCCATCTCGCTGTCTTCTTGGGCCTCCCTATTCTCTGAGACACGATATTGAAATTAGGCCAGTGAATAACACCATAATGGCCTCTAAGCAATCAAGTAAAAAGAAGAACCACACATCTCTCACTTAAATCAAGAGCTAGAAATGACTAAACTTAGTGAGGAAGGCATGTCAAGAACCCAAAATAGGCTGAAAGCTAGGCCTTTGTACCAAACAGGTAATCAAGTTGAGAGTATAAAGGAAAGGTTCTTGAAGGAAATTAAAAGTGCTACTTCAGTGAACACAGGATTGGTAAGAAAGCAAAACAAGTTTTTTGATGATATGGAGAAAATTTTAGTGGTCGAGATAGAAAATCAAACCAACCACAAAATTTTCTATAAGCCAAAGCCTAATCCAGAGTAAGGCCCTAACTCTCTTCAATTCTGTGAAGCCTGAGAATGGTGAGGAAACTTCAGAAAAAGAGTTTGAAGGTTAACAGGTTATTGGTTCCTGAGGTTTAAAGAAAGAAGCCATCTCCATAAGATAAACATACAAGGTGAAGCAGTAAGTGCTGATAGAGAAGCTGCGGCAAGTTATCCAGAAGATCTAGCTAAGATAATTGAGGAAGGTGGCTACCTTTAAACAATAGATTTTTCTTTTTTCTTCATTGTTTTACTTTACATCTTTATTATACATTTTTCTAACACTTTATTTTTTTAATTATTCAAGGTCATAATTTGCATGGCAGTAAACAGTGGTTTCATGGGTTCTAAGTTTCTTAAAGGTGACCACAGCAATTTTAAATACAAGTCATCGATTATCATTCAAGATGGTGCTGTAGGAGCAGTTCAGGATTACAGCTACCAGTGAAAGCGCAGAGGGTGAGTGGACGCCACATTTCTTTATTGCCCACAGACCAGGAGATTCGCAGGTGGAGGAGCCCCATGGGTCGTCAGCACAGCTCTTTTGGCCGGCGCGGCTGTTTCGGCCAACACCGCAGCGCAGCAGCTCTCGGTACAAAATACACTGGTCTGGTTGCCCTGTTAAACTGGCAATTGGAGATCTGGGAAGGCAGATTAGCCCATTCATCTGATTAAATGGGACTAAAACATAAAGCCAGGACAGGAGATTCCCGGGCAGCAATGTTGTTTCAGCCGGCACAGTGGGTCACTGCACGGGAAATCACACAGATCCCGGTGCCCTTGCAGCAGGCGACTGGAACACCTGGGAGAGCGTCAACCGTTCAACTTAAAAAGAAAAGGGCTCTGAGGCAGAGAGCCAGGTGATCAGGCTCAGCGGGTCCCATGCCCACAAAAACAAACAAAAAAAGCAATTGGAAACGCTGGGGGTTGACAGTTTCATGGCAAGCACAGCTAAAACTGGGATGGCCCCACTCTGTGGGGGAGGGGCGTCCGCCATTACCGAGGCACTCCACCCCTATGGAGGTAGTCTGCCATTGCTGACACAGCCTGCCATTGACGAGGCAACCCACCATAACAAAGAGAGTCTGCCATTACCAAGGCGGGCCAACATTGCCGAGGTAGTTCTAACCACACCCATATAAACAGGACTGCAGGGAAATACACACGGCTGCAGGGCAGAGCCAGCAGCAGGGCGGAACCCACAGCAGCTCACCAAAGCCTCTGCAGGTAGTGACTAGGCTGCCTCCTTGCTGGGCAGGACAGCCCTGAAAAAAAAAAAGGCAGCAACACAATGGATATTAATAAATAAAGCCCTAACTCCCTGGGACAGAGCACCTGGGGAAAAAAAGGGGGTTTATGAGTTCTGCTGCAGCAGACTTAAACGTACCTGCCTGGCAGCTCTGAATGAACAACGGAGCTCACAACTCAGCACTTGAGCTCCTATAAAGAACAGACTGTCTCCTCAAGCAGCTCCCTGACCCCCGTATATCCAAAGAGTCACCTCACAAAGGACTGATCAGACTAACATTTGGCAGGCATCATTCTGGGACAAAGCAGAAGAAGAAACTGGTAGCAACCTTTACTGTTCTGCAGCTGCTGCAGGTGACCCCAAGGCAAGTAGGGCCTGGAGTGGACCTCAACAGCCCTAAAGCAGAGGGGCCAGACTGTTAGAAGGAAAACTAAGAAACAAAAATAACTTCATCATCAACAATCTGGATGTCCACTCAGAGACCCAATCGGAAAATCAGAAACTACAGACGACAGGTGGATAAATCCACAAAGATGGGAAGAAACCAGCGCAAAAAGGAGGAAAACACCCGAAACCAGAACACCTCACCTCCTACAAGGGATCACAACTCCTCACCAGCAAGGGAGCAAAGCTGGACAGAAAATGAGTGTGATGAAATGATAGAATCAGACTTTAGAAGGTGAGTAATGAGAAACTTCTGGGAGCTAAAAGAACATGTTCTAACTCAATGCAAAGAAACTAAGAACCTTGAAAAAAGATTTGATGAAATGATAACAAGAATGGACAACTTAGAGAGGAATATGAGTGAATTGATGGAGCTGAGAAACACAACACGAGAACTTTGCAAAGCATGCACAAGTCTCAACAGCTGAATTAACCAAGCAGAAAAAGGATATCAGAGGTCGAAGATCAACTCAATGAAATAAAACAAGAAGCCAAGATTAGAGAAAAAGCGCAAAAAGGAATGAACAAAGTCTCCAAGAAAGGTGGGACTATGTGAAGAGACCTAATCTACATTTGATAGGTGTACCTGAATGTGACAAAGAGAATGAATCCAAGCTAGAAAATACTCTTCAGGATATTATCCAGGAAAACTTCCCCAACCTAGTAAGGCAGGCCAATATTCAAATCCATGAAATTCAGAGAACAGCACAAAGATAATCCTCAAGAAGAGCAACCTCAAGGCACATAATCATCAGATTCATCAGGGTTGAAATGTAGGAGAAAATGCTACGGGCAGCCAGAGAGAAAGGTCGGGTCACCCACAAAGAGAAGCCCATCAGACTCACAGCAGATCTCTCAGCAGAAACCCTACAAGCCAGAAGAGAGTGGGGGCCAATATTCAACATCCTTAAAGAAAAGAACTTTCAACCCAGAATTTCATATCCAGCCAAACTGAGCTTCATAAGTTAAGGAAAAATAAAATCCTTCGCAAACAAGCAAGTACTCAGAGATTTTGTCAGCACCAGGCCTGCTTTACAAGAGCTCCTGAAAGAGGCACTACACATAGAGAGGAACAACCAGTCCCAGCCATTCCAAAAACATACCAAATGCTAAAAAGCATCAACAAAATGAAGAATCTGCATCAACTAATAATGGGCAAAACACCCAGCTAGCATCAAAATGGCAGCATCAAATTTACTAGCATCAAATTCACACATAACAATATTAACCCTAAATGTAAATGGGCTAAATGCATCAATCAAAAGACACAGACTGGCAAATTGGATAAAAAGCCAAAACCTATCGGTGTGCTGTATCCAGGAAACCTGTCTCAAATGCAAGGATACACAAAGGCTCAAAATAAAGGGATAGAGGAAGATTTACCAAGCAAATGGAGAGGAGAAAAAGCAGGAGTTGCAATTCTCGTCTCTGATAAAATAGACTTTAAAGCAACAAAGATCAAAAGAGACAAAGAAGGACA
>JAPYYA010003402.1:0-12892 GCA_028533165.1 Leontopithecus rosalia | reverse complement strand
AATTGTGAAGCTTAATTTGGCGGGATATGAAATTCTGGGCTGAAAGTTCTGTTCTTTAAGGATGTTGAATATTGGCCCCCACTCTCTTCTGGCTTGTAGGGTTTCTGCTGAGAGATCTGCTGTAAGTCTAATAGGCTTCCCTTTATGGGTGACCTGACCTTTTTCTCTGACTGCCCTTAGTATTCTCTCCTTTGTTTCATTATCTAGCCTCCATTTTCATCTGCTTTTCAGCCAGGCTTTTATCTATAGAAGTAGGATATTCTACCTGGAATGTTAGGATCACCTCCTAAATAGGATACTGGAGATACAGGAATTTTAGGGCCCTTGCCCCATTTGCTATCTGGTCTAATTAATTCCTTATCCTAGCACAGGAGGCTTCTCACTTTGACTGTATGCATAGGAAATTTCTAGCCTTCAGCCTCAAGAGAGGAGCCTGCAAGTCTGGCTGCACACAGGGTCCCACCAGCTTTCAGCCTCATAGGATAATGGAACATTTTAAATGCTTCCAACTCCACAGGAAACGGGAGTTACTGTAATTGCCATTATTCAGATCTTACTTCATTCCCCCAATAGCCCTTGTTTTGTCTCTTCCATTTGACTGTTACTAAGTTGTGTCCTCATCGTCATTCCTCATCATCATTAGTTGAGTGATTTGAGTAAAGTGGTTAAATTCTGCTGCTTTTAGAAAGATTGCAGATTTGTATTTGCACCTCTTGGGAGAAGAACTGAAACGTTGCTTTGCAAATATGAATTTAAAAATTATTTAAAAATAGAGATGGGGGTTTTGCAATGTTGCTCAGGCTGGTCTTGAACTCTTGGCCTCAAGAGATTATCTCAATTTGGCCTCCCAAAGTGCTGGGATTATAGACCGAAAGTCTGAATTTATCAGTGGAGGAGTGAGGAAGAAATGAACTCTTTGAAGAAAGTGGTTTGCTGAGGGAATACTCTCTCTCTACAGAGGGCTCCAGGACAGGTTCCAGAAGACCTCAGTACAGATACAGGGTATGAGAACTACATCTGTAAAGTGGGTCCTCATGGAATCCTTTCCCCACTCCCCGGGATACTGTCATTGTGCTCATATTCCTTCTGATTTCTAATTATGTATATTTGTGCCTTTTCTCTTAGTGCAGCATTAGTGAGTAGTCCACAGACCATCCTCACTTCTGACATCAATTGCAAGTTTGGGAGGTCCCCAAGACCACCCCAGGTCTTTGTTTTGTTTTGTTTTGAGACATAGTCTCTCTCGGTCATATAGGCTGGAGTGCAGTGGCATGATCGTGGCTCACTGCAATCTCTGCCTCCTGGGTTCAAGTGATCCTCCCACCTCAGCCTCCCGAATAGCTGGGACCATAGGTGTGTGCCACCACGCCCGGCTAATTTTGTATTTTTAGTAGGGATAGAGTTTCACCATGTTGGCCAGGCTGGTCTTCATGTGATGTGCCTGCCTCAGCCTCCCAAGTGCTGGAATTACAGGTGTGAGCTGCCAAACCGGCCTGCCCTCAGGTTTAATGATTCCCCAGAAGGACTCTTAGAACTCACGGAAACTGTGATCCTCATTGTTATGGCTTATGACAGTGAAAGAACACAGATTAAAATCAGCCAGAAGAAGAGCTGCGTGAGGCAGAGTCCAGCAGAATTCCACGCTTGGAGCTTCAGTTGTCCTCTCCCAGTTGTGGCCTCACAGACCGTGCTAAAGGACCCCTGCAGTAATGTGTGACAATATGCAGGAAGCATGGCCAACCAGGGAAGCTCGCCTGAGCCTTGGTGTCCAGGGTTTTGCTGGAACCTGGTTGTGTAGACACAGTTGACTGTCCATGTGGCCGACTTTTAGCCCCCTGCTCCTCCAGAAACAGAGCAGGTACTATGTGGTCTAAAGATTCCATCACAAATTCGTGTGAGACTATCTGGCATGGGCAAAGCTCCCAGATAAACAAAGACACTTTTTCTTTTTCTTTCTTTCTCTTTCTGATATCACTCTCAGAACTAGTAAAAGTCTATCCCAAAGATGTGCTTCAATATCTCATTTATTGTCAAAGAAGGAAGTTTTAGAAAGCTTATTTGTGTCCTGCCTTCCAGTGATCAAAGTTTCAGAGAGAAAAATCACCTTACTACCCAGTTAAAAAAAACCAGAAACACAAAACAAGAATTACTTCATTGCCCTATTGTATTTAAAAAGTATTCTTTAATAAAGCAGAATCCAGAAAGAAAGAAAAAAGGAAGGAAGAAAGGAAAGGAAGGAAAGAGGAAGGAAGGAAAAGGGAAAGAAGGAGGAAGGAAGGGAGGGAGGGAGGGAAGGGAGGGAGGGAAGGAAGGGAGGGAGGGAGGGGAAGGAGGGTGGGAGGGAAGGGAGGGAGGGGAAGGGAGGGAGGGAGCTATGACTGTGCTACTGCAGTCCAACCTGGGTAGAAGAGTGACACCTTGTCTAAAAAAAAAAGTTTCAACAAAAATGAAATATCACATGCTGATAACGCTAATAAAAAGAAAAAGATATAATAGGCGTTTGCTTTAAAGACATTATTTTTTTTTTCTTTTGAGACAAAGTTTCACTCTTGCTTAGAGTGGAATGGCTGGAGTGCAGTGGTGCGATCTCGACTCACTACAACCTCTGCCTCCCGGGTTCAAGTGACTCTTCTGCCTCAGCATCCTGAGTAGCTGGGATTACAGGCATGCATCACCACTCCTGGCTAATTTTTGTATTTTTAGTAGAGATGGGTTTCGCCATGTTACCCAAGCTGGTCTTGAACTTCTGATCTCAGGTGATCCACCTGCCCTGGCCTCCCAAAGTGCTGGGATTATAGGAATGACCCACCGTGCCCAGCTCTAAAGATGTTATTGAAAAAAATCATAATTGCAGTTGTTTACATTGTTGTGTTGCCAGCTCTGAGCTACCATGTTCAAATTCTTTATTCTGTAATATGTGTGGAAAAAATTTAAATCCTAGGTTGCCCCTGGCATAACTCTCTAGACTCAACATCTGGAACTCTGTCTCCATTTTCAAGTTAATATATTCTCAGAGCATGAAAAATAATTTGAATAATTGTCTAAGGAAGCACTAATCCATGCTGAAACATTATGTTTTCTATAGCTAAAGAGCCCTTTGCAGCCAGTTTTTTTTTTCAATATTCCTAGAATACAAGAGCTGGCTGAACCAAAATGCTGATAGGATAATCAATAAGTTACACTTGTTAAACAAAGAGTAAAGAAATATAACATCTGAATCCTTTAAAACCGTGAGCCTGAGGAACATATCTGAAGCACTGACTACTTAAAGCATTTTCTATCTTCACACTTCTAGAAAAACAAATATTACAGAAGCTTTCTGTTCTATTTCAGAAGTCTTGATTGGTTTGAAGTGAAAGGAAATCAAGACACTAAACAAGTCAAGGAAAAGCCTTAACTACCATGAAATATTTATTAAAAAGGCACTATTATTTGCAATGTATTTTGCAGGGAAAAAAATGGAAGCAGGAATTGAATGCCTAACTATGAAACCAGCAGGCTTCTGAGAGTTTCATTTTATTTGCAAAATAAGGGATTTGGTTACTTGATCTCCAAGTTTTATTTTCTGCCAGATAATCCGTGGATGACCAGGCATTAGCGATCCCCAAATGATCTGATGAAACTCAGTGTGGGACTGAACAAGGAAGTGCGGTCTCCTAGGGTCACTCAGCTGCTTGGAGGCAGGACGGAGACTGGTACCCAGCCCTCTGAAAAGAAGGGCAAAGCCTTCTGTGCGCTGCACTTCCCCGCGTGGATCACACTGATGCAGCCCAGGTCGTTTCTCCCTCGCTGTGCCTTCAACAGCAGCTGCCAGGTGATGGGACAAGGTCTGATACAAATCACAGCCCTAAGCATGATTGGGACCTGCAGCGCTCAAACCTGCACAAAGGCGGACGACATTGGTCATTAGAATGCAAAGTTATACTCTGTGTGATTAACAAAGCTGCTGCAGATGCTGAGCGATATAAGGAGCTCCTTATTTGCATGCCAGGATGCGAGCCCTGCCTTTCACTGTGTAGCTTTTCCAATCTCTGGTTGCATGAGACCGAGTCTACAACTTCACATGTAATGCCTTTGCTCTACTATGTATCACTGGAATTGGGTGTGAATATATTTGAAATCTCCAAATGTTCAAGCATAACATTTTTTCCTTTAGTAATCAAAGAGACTGTTACACATTTATACAATCTATTGTATGCTATATGCATAATCTGTTTATGTTATTTTTAAAAATAGAATATTTCTCACAACTAATAATAATAAACTAAAATGGAAAGACTGGATAACATTCAATTTCTTATTCATTTAGTCCCTGAATGATTTTCCTTTAATAAAAGTATCATGTTTGTTAATGATTCCATTCAAAATCTCTCTTGAAAAAAACATACGCCTGGCACGGTGACTCAAGCTTATAATCCTAGAGCTTTGGGAGGTCAAGGAGGGCAGATCACTCGAGGTCAGCAGTTCAAGACCAGCCTGTCCAACAAGGTGAAATCCTGTTTCTACTAAAAAAAAAAAAAAAAAAAAAAAAAAAAAGCCAGACTTGGTGGCAGGCACCTATAATCCCAGCTACTTGGGAGGCTGAGGCAGGAGAATTGCTTGAACCCGAAAGGCAGAGGTTGAAGTGAGTGGAGATCAGGCCACTGCACTCCAGCCTGGGTGACAGACTCAAGAAACTCTTGAGTTTCTATATACACAGACCCCGTGTCAAGTATATATATATATACATAGTATCCAGGCTGAAGGAGGGAGGTCACTTGAGCATGGGAAGGTTGAGGCTGCCGTGAGCTGCGATTGCACCACTGCACTCCAGCCTGGGCGACACAGCGAGACTCTGTTTCAACAAAAAGGCAAAGAAAAAAGAAAAATACATAGTATCTTACTCAGAGACCAGATAAAATTTCCAATGTTAGAACAAAGCCACGGATACCCAAATGTGGTCCTTTGCTCCCTTGGCATTGGAAGCTGTGGGCCTGTCACCCCTGGACTCTTGGGGCTGTGTGCAGAAGGGGGTGACGTGTACAGCACTGCTGGTCCTGCACTGCGACGCTGTAGTCAATTGCATCCTGATGCAGATGAGGCAGCAGGGAGGAATGGGGCGGGGAGAGAGAGAACTGGATCTCTCCTGTGAGCACCTCTGTCCAGGGCACTGGGTCCTCCCTACCCATCAGCCCCTGAATAGGGCTCCAGAGGCCAGAACGGGAACGGGGAATCTGAGTGTGTCCTTACTCATTCCTTCAGACACAGCTTGGAAATCTTTTCCCAAGAAGATCTTGGACTCCCAGCTCCCTGCTGAATGAAACGCCCTCTTCCACATTCCCATGGTGTCCTTTGCTAACACTGACTTCTATCTGGGCACACAAGCTGTCTCCAGGGCTCTTTGAGGCCAAAGACTTTGTCGTGTTCATCTCTCTGTCTCCAGAGATTCACATAAGGTTTCGTCCACGGTCATTCTTTGATTGCCGATGGAAAAACAAAGGAATGAATGAATGAGTACAATCCAATGACTTGCTTTTTCTCCTTGAAGTACTCCCAAACTTTATTTTTCTTTGCCATAGGAAGGGGAGGAAGAAAGTGATTTGAAATTTAAAAGGCCAGGAGTCCTGGAAACCCAGAGGTATGTCCCATGGCAGAAGCAGTACAGGATTCAGTGTGAGCTCAGGAGCCGGAGAGCTCGTTTAAATCCAGCTGTTGCCATTTGGTCTTGTGACCCTGGGGACGTGATTTAACTTCTCTGTGCCTTGCGTTCTCCATTTGTAAATTAGAGAATAGTAGTGCCATATCATCGGGTTGTCAAGAGGAGCAAATGGATTCATATTTGTAGAAACCTTAGAATATTTTCTGGCAGGCTGGGTGTGGTGGCTCACGCCTGTAATCCCAGCACTTTGGGAGGCTGAGGCGGGCGGATCATGAGGTCAGGAGATTGAGACCATCCTGGCTAACACAGTGAAACCCCGTTTCTACTAAAAATACAAAAAAAAAAAAAAGATTAGCTGGGCCTGATGGCCTGCACCTATAGTCCCAGCTACTCGGGAGTCTGAGGCAGGAGAATCACTTGAACATGGAAGGCGGAGCTTTCAATGAGCTGAGCTCACACCACTGCACTCCAGCCCGGGCGACAGAGTGAGGCTCTGTCTCAAAAAAGAAAAGAGAGAATATTTTCTGGCATGCAGCCGTGCTCCAAAGATGTCAGCTGTTGTTGCACTTCCATGTTTAACATGTGATCATTCTTTTATTTTTTTTGAGACGGAGTCTCACTCTGTTGCCCAGGCTGAAGTGGTGAGATCTCGGCTTACTGCAACCTCTGCCTCCCCAGGTTCAAGCGATTCTTCTGCTTCAGTCTCCTGAGAAGCTGGGACTACAGGCGCCTGCCACCATGCCCGGCTAATTTTTGTATTTTTAGTAGAGGTGGGGTTTTAACATATTGGCCAGGCTGGTCTCAAACTCCTGACCTCGTGATCTGCTCGCCCCGGCCTCCCAAAGTGCTAGGATTACAGACATGAGCCAAACGCGCCTGGCCAGCACTTTGATTTTTAATATGTCACCATTCTCATGTTGGTCAGGCTGGTTTTGAACTCCCGACCTCAGGTGATCCACTCGCCTTGGCCTCCAAAGTGCTTGGATTACAGGCGTGAGCCACTTGTGATCATTCTTAATGCCCAAGCAGAGATGAGTGTTAGGCCAGGAATGCATTCCTTTGTTGTTTATCACTAAACACAATTCAACAGTGAAAAGAAAACCTTGCTTCACTCAAAATTAGATAATTTCCTCCAGAGACTAATAAATGAGAGACTGTTTTAACTTGATTAAAGGAAGCTTGGGGAAAATGAGAGTAAACCTCTTACTTAATGATAAAACAGTAGACTCTTTCCCAAGATAAAAAGGAATGTTACTTAGGCTGCAAGGATAAATGACAGATAAGTTGAAAGTGTTGCATAAAGGGCCAGGAACCGGCAAATTCTAGGCAGAAGATTGGCTGGCCAAATCGATGAGCCCCCTTTCATAAGACATTGTATCTTAGCAAGCGGGAGATGTGACATAAGAGAAGTTCCTGATACTGCTTTGAGTGAAGGGCTCAGAGAGACCCTTTTCTTTCCTTTTTTATAACTTTGAAAAGTCATCTTTTAAAATTTCAAATTTTGACCATCAACATAAAATATTCAAGATACTTGATACTGTATAATATATTGGCAACAGAAGAGGAGAAACAAACCCTATTTTAAGTATGTAAATATTATCTGCCACGTTAAGGTAGGGATTTCTCATATCAATTTTACATAGTGTTGGTTGATACAATGATGAAAGAGCATCATTGACAGAAACAGGCAAAGAAATCCAGTTCTTTTTTTTTTTTTTTTTTGAGATGGAGTCTCATGCTATTGCCCGGGCTGGAATGCAGTGGCGTGATCTCGACTCACTGTAACCTCTGCCTCCCCGGTTCAGGTAATTCTCCTTGCCTCAGCCTCCCAAGTAGCTGGGACCTAGGCATGCACCACCACACCTGGCCAATTTTTGTATTTTTAGTAGACACAGGGTTCCACCATGTTGACCAGGCTGGTCTCGAACTCCTGACTTCAAGTGGTCTGCCCGCCTCAGCCTCCCAGAGTGCTGGGACTACAGACGTGAGCCATCGTGCCTGGCCAAAACCCAGGTCTTTTAGAAATGTTTAAATAGCTCATCTGATCACAGTATCTTCATGTTAATATTTTCTAACTTTTTCAACTGAATTCTATATTGAAAAATAACTTACTTGGCCTGGAACAGTCCCTAGATGGTTTTAAGAACAATTTTTTAAAAATTAATTTTATGCCGGGCACGGTAGCTCATGCCTATAATCCCAGCACTTTGGGAGCCTGAAGTGGGTGGATCACGAGGTCAAGAGATCCAGACCATCCTGGTCAATAAGGTGAAACCCCATCTCTACTAAAAATACAAAAATTAGCTGGGCATGGTGGTGCACGCCTGTAGTCCCAGCTACTTGGGAGGCTGAGGCAGGAGAATTGCTTGAACCCAGGAGGCAGAGGTTGCGGTGAGCTGAGATCGTGCCATTGCACTCCAGTCTGGGCAACAAGAGTGAAACTCCGTCTCAAAAAAAAAATTAATTTTATTTTGAATAAATTATAGTTGTATACATTCAAGGGCTGTATTGTGATGTTTTGCTATAGGTATACCATATGGAATAATTAAATCAAGCTAATTAACATATCTGTCATGTCACTTATTTTTTTCTGATGAGACATTTGAAATGTACCCACTTAGTAATTTTGAAATATACATTATTATTGACTATAATCGCCCTGATGTGCAATAGATCTCAAAACTTACTCCTTAAGTAAGTTAAGTGGGGCAGTGAGACAGGTGGAAACAAGGCCAATAAAGGTACATTATTGAGTAGGTAAAGCTGTCGTCAGCTGGGATTCCATGCACTGGGAGCTCTGGGAGGCCATGGAGAATTGAAAGCAGCAGCGAGGGGGCAGATAGGGAGAGTAATGAACACGTCTCTCTGATTTGGTGATCATTGTGTTTTGCTGAAAGCTTCAAAAATGGAAGTTTTTGGGTGGTCCATTCACCGAATATTTTGGTTAAAGGGTTTCAATGGGTTTCAAGCAAAAACAAATCAAAATTTAAAATATAAAAAAATGAATAGGGCACAGTTTGATTTACACAGTCGTTTTTCAAAGGCTCAAAAATTTCTCCAATCTGGTGATCAGTACCAAACTTCAAGTAAAAAGTTCAAAATTCACTTAAAAGGACAGTCGTTAAATAGAAAGTCACCTTCGTGGTGTGATCTGTAAATGTGCGTCCTGTAGTTGCACATTTTAAACTGTCATTTCAGGACACAGTCTTCTTAAAATACCTACTTATTTTTGGAGCGGGCATTGAGGCTTCCTCAGCAGGTTTCCATCTCTCCCGGGGGAACGTGGGAGGTGGGAGGATCGGTGAATCACCACAGCTCCCACGCGGCAGCGGAAGCTTGTGCACAGTTTGTGCAAGTTCCGTAAGTCATCACCAACTGTCTGGAGAAACAGGTTTAACACCTAATTTTCTACTAAATCTTGCTTTCCATTCACTAGCTCACCGCTATCGAAAGCTTTATTGCAAAATGCCAAATTATTGCCGAACAGCGGAATCAATAGTTGCAGATCTACATTATATAGAAAAATGACAAAGCCAGCGCAGCAAAAGCAGAGCACTCTGTTCTCGATGGGAGGACTTCTCAGCTTCCTTCTTACCTGTAATTTCCTACATTTCCCACCTACCCCAGCAACTGACAGTCCAGCTGCCTGCATTTCACAAGCCGTGGTAATCGTCACTGTGCATCTGGTTGGTACTCATGTTGCCAGCAGGAGCAGCAGCTGGCACTGCTTTTATGAGCATCTGAGACAAATAGGAACTGACTGTCTCTGGGCCTCATGTCCCAGCAATTCCATAATTTTAGCAAGTGTCCTGAGTGCTGTCTTTGAAATGGAGGTATTGGTTAAGTGGCTGCATTTGGAAAGAGCAGAGCAAGCAGATGTGATTACTGCTGATCATCTTTCACTAAGCATGTCTAAGTGAGAGTTCCTTTGACCGCACGTATGTGTCACATGCCATGACCAGAAGACATAATGGCTCAAGTTGGGTGGACAAGTGGATGCTTACCAAACCCAGCCTGACTTATTTTCACGCAGCAATTAAATACTATTTTGGGCTGGGTGTGGTGGCTCACACCTGTAATCCCAGTACTTTGGAAGGCCAAGGCGGGTGGATCACTTGAAGTCAGAAGTTCGAGACCAGCCTGGCCAACATAGCAAAACCCCTTCTCTACTAAAAACAGCAACAAAAAAATAGCTGGGCATGGTGGCACTTGCCTGTAGTCCCAGCTACTCGGGAGGCTGAGGCAGGAGACTCACCTGAACCCAGGAGGTGGAAGTGGCAGTGAGCCAAGATCGATCAACAGCACTCCAGCCTGGGTGACAGAGTGAGACTCCATCTCAAAAATAAAAAACAATAAAAATAAAAACATCGTCACAAAATGGACAATCTTGGACCAGTGATAAACTGGAAAGGACACAGGGAAAAAAAATCTAAACCAGGCGTGTCCCAGACCGTTCGGATGTTTGCTCCCCTCTGTCAAGCACGCCATCCAGCCATGGCAGCTGTGGGCCTTGGAACGTGAACGCTGGTTTGGTTAATATCTCAGTCTCCAGCTGTGACGCAGCAGCGAGGACTGAAATCTAGGAAAATCCCATTCCCAAGCCAGTACTCATTGCCTGGGTGACACCTCTGTCCTCGGAGCCTGCGATCGCTCTCAGCTGTTTCTACTGACTCATTCTGGCCACAAGGGTGCAGTATCGCGCAGTGATTGTGAGCGCAGACCGGTCAGACTTTGCGAATTCAGGTCACATTTCCTCCCCTGACTTTGGGACTGGGCAAGTTAATGAAGATCTTTAAGTTTCAACATCTATAAAATGAGAATAATAAGAACATCGAATAGGGTTGTCATGGGGAACAGATGAGACAATAAGCATGAAGTGCTTGAAGAATATACAACCATACGAAACTTGACGATGGGAATGCTTTGTGAGAAATGCGTGGTTAGGCTATTTCACCATTGTGCAAACATCACAGAGTGTACTTACACAAATGATAATGGCATGGCTTATACACACCTCGGCTGTACGGCGTAGCCCACTGCTCCTAGGTCACTGTCTTAGTCTGATTGTGTTGTTATAAAGGAATATCTAAGGCGAGGTAATTTATGAAGAAAAGGAGTTTATTTGGCCACAGTTCTGCAGGTTGTACAAGAAGGATGGTGCCAGCATCTGCTTCGGGTGAGGGCCCCAGGTTGCTTCCACTCATGGTGGAAAAAGAAGGGGAGCCATCATGGGCAGAGATCACATGGCAAGAGGAGCAGCGACAGAGTGAGAGGGCACGGCAGCAAGCTCTTTTTAACAGACGGCCCTCAAGGAAACTCAGACTGAGAACTCATTACTGAGAGGCTGGCACCAAGCCATTCATGAAGGAGGCTGAGGCAGGTGGATCTCCTGAGATCAGGTCTCCCCACCATGACCCAAATGCCTCTCATTAGGTTTCACCTCCAACACGGGCTCAAATCTCAACCTGAGGCTTGGGGAAGACAAATACCCAAAGCATAGCCACTATAAACGTGTACAGCATGTCACTGTACTGAATACTGCAGGCACTTCAAACACAATAGCATTCGTGTATGAAAACATATTTAAACAGAAAATCGGCAGGAAAAATGCAATAAAAAAGATAAAAACTATTACACCTGTATGGGGCACGTAACATGAGTGGAGCTTGCAGCATTCACCCTGGGCGAGTCAGGGAGTGGGTGGTGAGCAGGTGTGAAGGCCCTGGACATTACTGTACTCTGCTGTTGGCATTATAAACACTGCACATTAAGGCTACACTACATTCATTGATTGATTGATTGATTGATTGAGACAGAATCTCCCTCTGTCACCCATGCTGGAGTACAGTGGCATGATCTCAGCCCACTGCAACCTCCACCTACTGGGTTCAAGCGATTCTCCTGCCTCAGCCTCCTAAGCAGCTGGGACTACAGGCATATGTCACCACGGCCAGCTAATTTTTGTATTTTTAGTAGAGATGGGGTTTCACCATGTTGGCCAGGCTGGTCTCAAACTCCTGATCTCAGGTGATCCACCTGCCTCAGCCTCCCAAAGTGCTGGGATTACAGGCGTGAGCCACTGTGCCTGACCTACTTAGTGTAGAGACAGGGTTTCACGGTATGTTGCCCAGGCTGGTCTCGAACACCTGATCTCGAGTGGTCCATCTGCCTTGGCCTCCCAAGGTGTTGGAATTACAGGTGTGAGCCACTGCATTTGGCCTCTAGCAGTCCTGTTCTGAGGCTCTCACAGTCCCACCTTCTCTGTGCAAGAAGCTGAAGCATCAGAATGAGCAGGAGGAGATATGTGTCATTGAATGTTATTTCCAATTTGAAATTTTTGCTTTAATTGGAGCATTTACTTCATTTACCGATAGTGTAATTACTGAATGATACAATGGACTGAATTTTTATGTTCTCCAACTCCAATTCAAATGTGGAAGTCCTTACCCCGTCATGACAGTATGAGGAGGTGTGGGGCCTTTGAGAAGTCATTAGGTCATAAGGGAGAAGCCTTCATGAATGGGATTAGTGTCCTGATAAAAGGAACCCCAGGAAGCGCTCTAGCTCTCTTTCTGGTATATGAGGCACAAAAAAAAAGTTGGTAGTCTGTAAGCCAGGTCCTCATCAGAACCTGGGGCCATGCGGGCGTCTTGATCTGAGCATCCAGAACTGTGAGAAATGAATTCCTGTTTGTTAGCCACCCGCTCTGTGGTACTTTATTATGGCGGCCTGAATGGATGGTGACAATATATTTTGTTCATCTTATTATGTTCTATTTGTCTTGCCTGCTTTTCTTTATCCCCTATTTTAGAATTAACTTTTTTTAATTAAAAAATTTTAAATTGAGATATGATTTGTATACAGTAAAATTCACTTTCTGTTGTTTAGTTCTAGAAGCTTTTAAATTTTTTAAAAAAATATTTAAAATTGGCCGGGTGCAGTGGCTCACGCCTGTAATCCCAGCACTTTGGGAGGCCGAGGCGGGTGGATCACGAGGTCAAGAGATCGAGACCATCCTGGTCAACATGGTGAAACCCCGTCTCTACTAAAAATACAAAAAATTAGCTGGGCATGGTGACACGTGCCTGTAATCCCAGCTACTCAGGAGGCTGAGGCAGGAGAATTGCCTGAACCCAGGAGGCATAGGTTGTGGTGAACCGAGATAGCGCCATTGCACTCCAGCCTGGGTAACAAGAGCGAAACTCCGTCTCAAATATATATATATATATATATATATATATATATTTAAAATTG
>JAPYYA010003401.1:0-12893 GCA_028533165.1 Leontopithecus rosalia | reverse complement strand
CACACACTGAGCCCTGATCCTGGCCACACACTGAGCCCTCATCCTGGCCACACACTGAGCCCTCATCCTGGCCACACACTGTGCCCTAATCCTGCTCACACACTGAACCCTGATCCTGGCCACACACTGTGCCCTGATCCTGCTCACACACTGAACCCTGACCATGATCACACACTGAGCCCTGATCCCGGTCACACACTGAGCCCTGATCCTGGCCACACACTGAGCCCTGATCCTGGTCACACACTGAGCCCTGATCCTGGCCACACACTGAGCCCTGACCCTGGCCACACACTGAGCCCTGATCCTGGTCACACACTGAGCCCTGACCCTGGTCACACACTGAGCCCTGACCCTGGTCACACACTGAGCCCTCACCCTGACTGCAAATGAACTCTGACCTGGGTCACAACCTTCTGATACAGTCTGAGGCACATCACAGCAGCAATACCACCAAGAACTGGCTTTTCAGACCGTTTACTACACGCCAGGCTGTGTCAAGTGCCATAAATACATCACCTAAATAGTTCAGTCCCCACCACGCTGAGGCAGGTGGCATCATCCGCCTGACAGGTGTGACTCAGAGTGGTTACTCAACCTTCTGGCCGTCACAGGCCTGCAGTGGCAGAACCGGCATCTGCACCGACACCCTGGCTCCAGGCCAGCTCTGGAGGGGGCTCCTGGCTCTCAACTCCCCTCGCTCCACCACCCTGCCCGGATCTCATCCCACCCTGGCTCCTGGGGTGTCCATAGACCAGCCTCTACCAGCACCTCAGGCCCTGTCCTGGTCAGCAGCCCCTGCAGCCACTCTGAACCCCCAATGACAAAGCCTCTGCCCACTCAGACCGGAGTCCCCATGCCCAACATGTCCATCCAGCCCCAGCCAGGCCGAGCTGAGCAGCACCCCTCTCTCCCTGTCCAGCCCAGCTCACTGGGGATGCCTCCCCACTGGCCCACTGGGCTCACGCTCCTCACTCTTGCTGGGACCCCTGGGCACCCAGGCCCCACTGCTCTCCCCTCACCTCCCAGCCTCCCACCAGTCCATTCTGGCCACTGGGCTCTCTGCCTCTCCTGCCGCCTGTGCCCACTTCCCCACAGCTTCGCGCCTTCCTCACCCTGAGGTGGCTGCGACTCACCCCACAATGCTTGGCTGGTGAACTCCTGCACACCCCTCAGGACCCCCCTCCAAACCTCGGCTCCATGCACGTCTCCCCACGCCACACTCAGGAGGGGAGGTGGCTGTGGCCACGCACCCAGAGCCCTCATTTTCCCCGGATGGCTGCAGACCTGTGTGTGCACACACCTGCCTCCCACATCAGCCCCTGCAGCCCAGCCCAAGGCCCTCAGAGGGGCTGGCACAGTGGACAAAGGAACACGCCAGGGGCAGACTGCACGACAGCAGTCTCCCTTCACTCTTGGGCCCTCCCCCAGCATCTAGGGCCAGCCCTTGCTGGGGAGGGAGAGGTCCTGTGGGAAGCAGAGGAAGACCCCAAGGGGCTCTGGGGCCAGCGAGCACCTGCTAGAGGCTGCGCCCACCCTGGCTTCTTCCTGGCATTCTGGCTGTCAGCTCATGCCCCTGCTGGTGCCCAGAGCCCAAACCGATTCACAGGTGGTCTGACCTTAAAATGGAGCCAAACACCCTCCCATCTCACAGATGAGGACACTGAGGCCCCCGGGGGCCGTGGCTCTGCGGACACTGGCAGCCCATGCCCCAGCCTCAATGCCCTGTCTGGGAGAGGGGGACAGGGCACCCACCATGCCTGCTGGCATCCTGCCCTGTCAACACCAGTGTGGGTGGGCTGGGCTAACTCTAGAAGCCCCCCACGACAGCAGCTGTAGAACCCCCCCCCACAAAAAAGGTCCAGGACTGTGCATCTGGCTGCCTCCACCCCCGCCTGCCACCCTGCAGAGCAGCCGCTTCCCCTGCTCGTGCACTGCGGCACACAGGTGGGGGCTCCTCCTGGGACAGCCCCTCGGCATCAAGCTCCCCGCCGCCCCTCTCTGAACAAGTTCCCTCAGCCAGGCCCACTCTGGAAGTGACCGACTGGGACGCCACCCACCAGGACTGCCCGTCCCTGGGCTCTTCCCGAGTCATTGGTTGCTCTCCTCACAGCCCCCTCCTGGGCAGCACAGGTCCCCTCCCTTTCACAGGCGGGGAAACTGAGGCTCAGAGGGGCTTAAGGCAGGGCCAGTCCAGGGTCACAGTGTGTCAGAGACAAGCCTGTGTTTCATCACCCCAACACTGAACTGCTGCAGGCCTGACACTGGGCTGGGAGGAGGGGCAGACAGGGCACACCCCACCCACCGGGTTCTCTCCTGCCCAGGTCCTCCTCAAGCACCCACAGGAAGAACAGCACCCAGAGACCAGAGGCTGGGCCCTGTCCTGCCTGGTCCAGCCTTGAAGGGTCCAGAAAGGCCATGCATCGAAAGCCTTCTGTGTAGAAGGCCACCTCTTCCCGGGAGCCACTGGGATGGCCCTGCCGACTGCTGCCTGCAGGGCTCTGTCCACAGAACGAGCAACATCCAGAGCCTCACCTGAGGGGACAGCCCAAGCAGGGGTGCACTGGGATTGGGGGCCAGACACAGACCCCTGCCCAGCCCTCTCACCCAAGACCTTGAGCAAGGCTCTCTCTCTCTGGGCCTCAGTTTCCCTGCCTGTCAACGGAGGATTTTACTGGCAATGGCCTGGAAGGTTCTGGCTCTAGCACTGTGGGAGACCCCAGCTGACAATATCACCTGCTCCCCACTCTCCAGACAACACCGCCGGGAGGCCGGAGTGTCCTCTGAGAGGCCAGACTACCTCCCACATGGAATCCAGGGTCCCACGAGGGCGAGGAACGCCACCTCCAACACCCAGGAAGTCCAGGCCCCTCCAAGTGCCCCCTCCACCCTCACTGCCCCCCAGGCTTCCACTTGAGGTCTGGGCAGAGGCACAGGGTGAGCACACAGCCCAGGCCCTTTCCTGCTCGGTGGGCTGTCGTGGCCTGGTCCTGGGACCCGGCAAGGGGCTGTGGCCCACCTCAGGCCAGGGTGTGCAGCACGGCCGGCCGGAAGCAAGAGGGCCCACCTGCCCCAGCGGACTGTGCCCAGCACCCAGGTACCCTGCCAGCCGCTGGCCCTAGATGCTGTAGTCATAGAAACCAGCAGCCCCCACAAGAATCACAGAACAAAAAGGAGGCCCCGTGGTGCTGAGGCTTGTTGGGTGGGGGTGGATCTGGGCCAGGGTCCCTGCTTGGGGCCACTTCCACGAACCAGGCTTTACTTGGGGTGGGTCGAAGGGCTCTGCCAAGGCGGCAGCTCCTCCTCTTCCCTCTCCCTGGCAGGCGGGAGGACGAGGGGAAGGGGTAGCCCCTCCACCGGCGACGCTTCCCAGCCCCCAGCTCAGGACCCAGTCTCTCCTCAGGCCCAGGCTCCTTCTGAGCTCCCTGAGCTCCCGGGCCTCCAAGGCCAGGGGAGATGGGACCCACCCATCAGTCACTTTCCGGGGGTCCCGGCTCCTCCTAGGCCCGTGCCCAACTCCACGCTGCCACCCGCTCGGCGCCCACCCACCCTCTCCAGAGGCTCAGGGATCCCGCAGGCTGGGCCAGGCCAAGGCGGCTGTGGGGCGCAGCGACCCCTCCGGGACAGGACGGGTGCGGGACCCCCCCCCGCAGGCCCCCGGCAGCCCCGCCCGCGCCCCCACCCGCGCCCCTCCCGCCGGCCCGGCCGGGGTCTCACCGCGTCGGCGCTGAGCTGGGCTAAGATGGCGAAGGTGGAGAGCCGGTCACAGAGGCAGCGCGTCCGGAGGGCGTCGAGGGGCACCGTGCGGCAGCCGCGCCACGACCAGGGCCCGAGCTGCGGGGGGGCGGAGGAGGAGGAGGGTCTGGGGGCGGGCGGGACACGGGAGGGAGACAGGCGGAGCGTCAGCGGCGGCGGGGACGCGGGCGCTCCGGCCCCCGAGCGGCGGCTCCGCGCCCCGGCCCCGGCCCCGGCCCCGGCCCCGCACCTGCACCCGCGGCCGCGCGCCCGCCCGTCCGCCTGCCGCCGCCAGGCCCCGCGGCCCGGGCGCCCATGCCGCGCTCTGCGCCCGCCGCCGCCGCCGAGAGCCGCGGAGCGCAGCCCGAGGGAGAGCCGGGCGGGGGCGCGGAGCGAGCGGGGGCGGGGCGGGGGGCGAGAGCTGGCCCGGGGCCCGGCGGCGGCCCGCCCGCGCCCCCGCCGCCCCCAGCGCCTCCCGCCCGCGCCCCCGCCGCCCCCAGCGCCTCCCGCCCGCGCCCCCGCCGCCCCCAGCGCCTCCCGGGCCCGCGCCCCCGGCCCGCGCGGGAGGGAGGGGCGGGCCCGCAGGGGCGCGTGGGCGCACGTGGAGTGGGGAGGGCGGGTGAGAGCCGGGTGTGGCGGGGGGCGCGGGGCGGGCTCGGAGCCCGGCGAGGGGCCGCTCCGGAGCTGTCAGCCCCGCGGCCCAGGGCGCCGGCTGAGAACGGGTGACCTTGGGCCCGCTGCATCCCCCACCCCCCTCCCCCGGGCCTCGTCACCCCTGCTGCCTGCGGCTCATCTCCCGGGACAGACAGCCTTCCCCGCGGGGAGGCCTGCCGCTGGAAACTTCCCTCTGCGGTCTGACCCAGCCGCCCGCTGTCTACGGGCCGCCGCTGCCCCGGTTTCCATCTAAGCACGCATTTAAGCACAGGACTTGTAACTCTGTGCACCAGGGACTGACCTGCTCTGCAAAGCCCTCCTCCTCCTGCTCTTCCTCCTCCACCTCCTCCTCCTCCTCTTCCTCCTCCTCCTGCTGCTTTGGAGCCGAATTCCCCCACCTTTCAAGGCAGCCCTCCTGTCCGGAAGCCACCTTGTCCCTCCTTCACAGACCTGGCCCTGGAGCCAGGCCTGCCTTCCTGCCTGCTGGGGCTTGGCTGTCGGAAAGTGCCCAGGGGGTCCTCTCAGGGGCTGACTCCCCAGCCCCACCCAGGGTCCTGGCCTGCCTGGTGGAGGAGGGGCTCCAGGCCTCCTGAAGGGATGAGCCCCAAGAGCTTGCCGTTCAGCTCTGCAGCTGCGGAGCCCCAGCTGCTGGTCTCCCTCCTACTGTCAGCTGAAAAGCCCTCACCCCTCCCTAAGTAGCTGGGACCCAGTCCCTGACCCCGGACTTTGGGAGAAAAGCCCAAGTGGAGGGTCTGCCTATGGTCTACCCTAGAGCCTTCATGCTGCTGTTTCTCCCTATTCCCACCCGGGGATGAGGATGGCCAGGCGCCTTGCAGTCTTCAGCTCACCTCTTCCATCCCGCCCCCACTGTACCCACGGGAGCTGAGGCTGGGAGCCAGAAGGGACCTGCCCCCTTGCCCTTTGGGCTGGCGCTCTCTCCAGCCTGCCGCTCTCTCCAGCCTGCCATCCCCAGAGGAGCCTGGAGATCCGCCCACACACTGCCCTGACCCCGCTCAAAAAGCTTGGGCGAGCAGCCTCTGATCAGACAACCGGCTTTGAACTGTGCCTCGGCTGTGCCCTAGCTCTGTGACCTTGGAAAGCTACCTACACCACCTCTTGCTTCAGTCTCTTCATCTTTAAAAGGGGGGTGGGCAGAGCTCAGAGCATGCACGGGCGGGTCACCAGCGCTGAGCAGTCTCTACCGAATTGGGGATGTTGCCCAGTCTCCTTCAGCAGCAGCACATCCTGAAATTCGGGCCCAGGGGAGAAGGGACATGCTGTGAGCGGCCGGGGAGACCCCTGAGCATGCCCTTGGTGTCTGCTATTATCTCTTGGGTCTTCTCTACCTCTTAGGGGAGGACCTGCTTCTGTTTTACAGAGAAGGAAACTGCGGCAGAGATCACAGACAAGGCAAAGCTGGGAGGAGGCCGGGTAGCCAGCCTCAGGCTCTGCAGGGCTGGCTCTGGGCTGTGTCGCCCTGGGAAGTCCCCTCCCCTTGCAAGTGCAGTGTGATTCTAGGTTCTTATTTCAGGGAGCCAGGGTTTAGAAGCCCGAGGCTCACCTATCTCTGGGACCCTCAGAGAAAAGAGGCTGCAGAGGCATGTGGGAATCCTGGAAGGGACCTGCACCATCAGGCTCCTTGGCTCCAGAGGATGCCTCTGCCTGAGCCTGCCGCCTCTGTCTGTGTGAACCTCACAGGCTCCAAAGGGCAGCCACCCACCACACGTACCCAGCCACTGGGATGACCACCAGGGACCCAGGCTGCCCTGCGATGGCCCAGAAGTCACAGACCGTGGGTAGGGACCCCTTCAGCCTCTCCCTTAGCCCAGTGTAGATCCTGGTAACCACAGATAGAATCCAGGGCCCAGGCAGGCTCTGGGGCTATGGAGGGAACAGGAAAGGGGGTGTGGGGTCCCTTGAAAGTCCTGGAGCTCCAAGTGACACCCTAGATCCTATATGTTGGCCAGAGGGTTTTCCGAGGCCTTACTCAGGTGCACCAGGCACACCCCACTCACCACCTGCCTCTATCCCCCACACTCTCCAGGGCAGAAGCCACTGTCCCCACGCTGCAGAGGAACAGGTGGGACAGAAGCCTGAGACCCACCCCGGACACAGAGCCACTAAGCCCTCGCTGGTGGCCGTGTAGCAAGGGAGGCTCAGGTAACTCAGCTTATTTCCTGGCTTAGGATAGGTCTCAGGTTATCCCTGACCATCCCTTGCAGACCTGCAGTTGAAGTAAAGGTTCAGATGTAGGCCCTGGGTGGGAGAGGAGCAAGCAGCCAGACACAAAAGCTGCAGTTCAGGCTCCTGCTGTCTTGCTGTGTGACCTTGGATAATCGCTGCCTCTCTGAGTCTCCATCTCCCACCAAGAGGGCCCATCCGCATGCCCGGGGGTGGGTGTGCAGCTGTGGTCTACGCCTGCCAGCCTCTGACCAGACACCAGGATGGCCAGCACAGTACAGGCCAGAGGGCACCCCGGAGTCCTGCAGATGGCTTCTCTCTGTGCAGCTGGCCCTGGGTTCCAGTCCCAGCTCTGCTTCTCATGGGCCAGGCACAGCACTACCTCAGCCCTCTGTTCTGAGCAGAGGGGCCCAGAACCCTGAGGGTTGCTGGGAGGACTTGGAGGGTTCAGGGAGCTGGGCTGGCTAGGGCCAGCAGCCTGGCAGGTTCCCAGCTGCAGTGGCCAGTCTGCAGGACGCCAGGCCTACAGCTGCCGGCCACTGCCTGGGAGAAGGCTGGGCTGGAAGCCAGCGCCGGGCCCCAGGGCTCCCGCTGTGGGTGCTGATTTGCTTATCAGCCTCTGGGGCAGGAAGAGAGAGGGGCTGCTGCCCACTCTGCTGAGAGTCAGGCCAGGGCCCACCCCTACTGCCTTAGGCCACGGAGGTCCCAAGGAGTCACCTGCCGGTGGTCCAGAGACCCGACTGGTCAGGCTGGCAGCTCTGGAAGCAGGCAGCTCCTGGCCATTCTGTAAGGGTCTGGATCCTGGGGTGGGGCTCACTAGGACCTGCAGGCCTGCAATGCAGATGCCAGGGCCTCAGCCTCTCTACCTCCTCCAACATCCTCCTGTCTCCACCGGCCTTGGCAATGTGTGTCGGGGAACAGCCTCCCAACACACAGCCCAGGGACAGGGGCCCTCTCCTTTCCCTTCCCTGCACTTCCACGATAATGGCTTCTACACTGTGCCAAGAGCTTTCTGCCAGTTTCTCATTTGATTTCTGCAGGAACGCTTAGGTCAGCTTTGTAGATAAAGAAACCAAGGCTCAGAGAGGCAGCAATTGTCCAGAGCCTCACAGCAAGACAGCAGCAGGCCTGGAACCTGCTTTTATCTGCCTGGCTGCATGCCCCTCCCACCCATGGCCTACCTTGACAGAACTGCAAGGGACAACCTGAGACCCATCGCAAGCTGGGAAATAAACTCAGTCATGCAGGTTTCCTTGGAGTGACCCGAGCCTCTCTTGCTGCTCTAGACCTCAGCTGAGGACTGGCCTTTAGCAGGACAGATAGGGGTGGGCCCTGAGACCCTCGTGGGCAGCTTAGATGCATGTCGGCTTAGGAAAGGTAGCAAAGCCTCAGACCTCCCTCTTTCCACAAAATCTCTAGGAAGCATTCTCTTGTACCAGATCCTGACTTACAACATCGGGAAGTTCCCCAAGATGTCTGACTGAAATCCTTCCTGCTACAGGGGGCATTGTTCCCGTCTCTGCAGACAGGCAAGTCTTCCCCTTCCCTGGCACACAGCAACCTCCCTGCACATGGGAGACCTTTTGCCACCTCTCGTCTAAGCTATAGAAACTTGGAATATCTGGGTCACAGAGCGAGGTCCCCTCCTGTGCCCAGGCCTGAGGAATCTGGGTCAGTCACACCTGCTCCCCACCCCCATGGGTCCAGGGTGAGAGCAGGAGCTGGGGCAGTGACACCAGCCAGGACCAGCCAAGCAGGGGCCTGGCTAGAGCAGGTCCCCTTCCTGCCCAAGGAGTGGGGACCTAGAGGGACCTGGGACCTTCAGATGGGAATCCAGGGTAGCTCTGTGCCTCCCCGCTAGACAGGGCCCCACGACAAGTCCAGCCGCTGTAGCACTGGACTAAGTGACCACCACCATCGGGATTCTTCCCACTCGGCTCCTGCCCAGGTCACCAAGGGCCTCCACGTCCAGAAACCCAAGGGACGAGTTCCTGTTCTGTTTGTTCCACCTCGGGGTGGCCAGGTGCTCAGTCAGCACCCGGTTTGCACATGTGGCCCCGGGGGCACATTCTGGTGCATGACAGACCTGCAGGCGCCCATGGCTGCACACCAGGGCAGGGCGCACAACGAAGACACCCGTGCATCAATGAATGGGGAGGGCCCGGCCAGCCCGCCATTGCTCACCTGGAGCCTTGGGTCCCCTCTTCACCTTCCCCACCTCCTCCCATTAGCTGCCCACCAACAAGTCACACCAGCCTTTATCTGAAAATGCCTGGAGAGCCCCACAGTGCCCACCCTCCATGGCCAGCACTCATGCCCCCGGCTACTGCGGCCACCCAGGGCATCAGTCACTGGAAACATGTCAGGCCACACAGCCCAGCTTAGCGCCCTGCAGCGGTTCCCTCTTCACTCACAGCAAAGGCCACAGTGCTCCCAGGGTGCGCAGGGACTGGCCCCAACCTCCCTGACCCAACCTCCCGACTCACCCCTTTGCCACAGTCCTGTCAGGAACCCCGGCTCCCAGCAGCCCCCGCCCAAACCAGTGATGGCTGCAGCTCCCCGGCAGCCCCAGCCCAGGGTGGATCACCACCTCATGTCGCCCTCAGCACCAGTGCAGGGCCACAACCTTGTCCCCATGTCCCAGGGGAGGGTGGCTCAGAGAAGGCCTCCCCAGCTGGCTAGGGGGAAGGGCCTGGGCCCAGCCCTGCTCGGAAAGCCCCCACAGATGCTTCTGCTGGGCCTGGGGCAGGTGGGAGGCCTTGGGAGAGCCCACCATGGCTCCTCTGCTCTTGGGGCCCCTGCTCTGCCCCCCTCCCGGCAAGTGCCCGGATGATGCTTGTCCAGTCCAGCCCGGCGGGGGATCCAGCAGCCAGGCCGATTCCCACCCCCCGAGCTCAGCTGCCTCTCCTGTGAAGCACGCCCAGATCCTCACCCTGCACCTGTCCATGGGACGGCAGAGGCACGGTGCCTGCACAGGGCCCACAGGCTCATGGGACATCAGGGGACAGTGATGGGGAGGGCGCACAAGATCCCACCCACCCACCCACCCACCCACCAAGCCAGAGCCTTCACTGCATTCACGATGCCTCCTGCCGGCCCACGAAGCAGGTGCTATTATGGGACTGTGCACCGTCGGAGTCCCCTCGGATTTGATGGGCTAATTCACACTCTAGTGTGAATGACTCACAGGGCGTCCTCCCACATAACAGAAAGAAGCCAGGAGTGGGCACAGCACACTGCACTGGGGGAGCTCAGGCGCGGGGCAGGGAGTAGAAATGCTGTCTCTGCAGGCAGGGACTTCGGGTTCCAGGCCTGGCCCTCAGGACCCTTAACCAGCTGGCCTCCCCAGCTGCATGTTAAACCAACATGCAGCTCTGCCACACCTGGGTACAAGCCCCTCAGTCATGCTTCATCCATCAGGAGTGCCTGCCTCCTGCCTCTGCCTATTGACTTCTTGGCCATAGATGAAGACTGGCATTGTGTCCTCCTCCAGGAAGTCTACCTGGATAACCAGACATCCCCCCACCCTTCCATGAGCTCCTGGGCATTGCTCCTGACCCTCAGCAAGACCCTTCTCTGCTGCTGTGCTGGGCTCCCCTCCCTGCATTCTGCCTTGCCCAGCAGCCAGAGCTCCCCACGACCTTTATCTGAAAATGCATGGAGAGCCCCACAGTGCCCACATTCCATGGCCACCACCTGTGCCCCTGGCTGCTGTGGCTGCCTCCCTTGCCCTGGTGGCACAGGCCAGCCTGGCGGGAAACCCAGCAAACACACGCCCTCTGCTGCCTCCAGGCCCCCGGTTCTGGTTGGTCCCTTGGCCACAGGTCCTGAGTCCTCTGTGACTCAGCCCCTCCCTCCAGGGCTCCCTGAGCCACTGCCTCCCCGAAGAAGCCTCCTTGACGCCCGCTCCGTGCCCGGGCCCTGTCTGGCTGCTGGTCTATGAGGATCTCCAGGGCAGGCCTGGGTCAGCGCTGGCCCCTCCCAGCTCAGGGCCTGGGGCAATGCCTGGGATCCTGAGGGGACTCTGATCACTGTGACCCACCGACCGTGGCGTTTCAACACCTGCTTGACCTGGGTCTCGCTGAACCCAGCTGCCAGACGTTGCTGGAGTCTGCTTAGGCCTGGCGCCCTGCCTATGGGGCTGGCTCCTGGGCTTCTCCTGGAGATGCTCAGTCTGAGCCTCCCTCAGCACCAACAGGTGTGTGACCAGGGCCTCCAGGGCTTCTCGTGTTCCTTACGATGCAAGATGCCAGTCTCCTGGCTCCCGCCCGGCGCCGCCACACTGAGGCAGGGCTCCTGGCCACAGGCCTGCCCCTGGGCTGGAAACCCAGCCCTCCCCAGGGTCCAGCAGCTCTTCTCCTGACCTATTTACCCACCTGGGCAGAGGCAGAGAGGCCCCAGGCTGTCTGCCAGGCAGAATGGGGCTCCTGAAGAGGGCAGGGTGCAAGCTGCCCAGCCTGGCAGAGAAGTGACCTGGCCCAGGAGGGCTGGGGTCCTGTGGGGCTGCTCAGCCTGCTGCCCCACCCCAGTGGGAGGCTGGCACTCAGAAGCCTGCCCCAAGCCCTCTCCCCTCATGCAGACCCGCCCCTGCCGCACCTGCAGCCCTGCTCTGCCTGGCCAGTCACCTACCCTTGCCGGAGGGGGCTGCTGCCCAGAACCCACACCCTCTTACGCTCCCGCCATTGGTGCCGAGTGAGCAGGTCAAAGGCGAGCACAGTCCCTCACTCTCTCAGCAAGTGCCTCCCTGGTCTGGCCTGTGCCAGGCCCTGTGCTGGGCACTGGGCACCCCCACGAGCACCGTCCTGGCTCTAGCAGATCCCAGACCTTCCCCTGACGGCAGCCAGCCCAGACTCATCTCCTCCTAGACCGCCATGACCTCAGAAGCGCTGCTTTGGCTCTCCCGCCCGTTTCCTCGCCCACCGGGGCTGCCGTCTGCACAGCTGCTGGGCTCTGGCTCCTTAACTGTGGGCCTTGGGCTGCAAATTCACCTAAGAGCTGGGCCTACCACCACCCCCACTTGTCACCACAGCCTCCACCCTCAGAGCTACCACTGAGGCCAATCACCATTAACACCATCTACAATGCAACCAGGACCACCACTGTCGCTATCCCACCATCACCGCATTGTGTTATCAACACCATCATGACCACTGGGCCACCACCACTACCAGCAATGCCATCAGCCATCATCACACCATAGTCATTACCTGCAGACACGGTCACCGGCATCACGCCAGCAGCAATGCTGTCACTACCGCCAACTGCAGCAACACCCGCTCCATCATCATCAGTGACACAACCACTGCTACCACGTCTTTACCATCGATGACACCAGCGCCATAAATACCACTCTCTCTGCCACCACATCACAACCACCACCACTAGCATCCCCACCATTAGCGCCAACACCATACACTACCAACAATGCCATCCTCACTACCCCCAGCCCCAGCATCACCATCTCACTATCACCACCATCACCACCCTGTCATCAAAACCACAGAATCATCACCACCACCACCACCACCACCATCACTACCACCACCTTCCCATCATCAAAACCACACAATCACCATCACCACCCCATCATCACCATCACCACCATCCCAACATCAAAACCACACAACCATCACCACCACCAGCCCATCATCACCATCACCACCACCATCATCACCATCACCACCATCCCATCATCAAAACCACACAATCACCACCACCATCCCATCATCACCATCACTACCACCACCACCATCATCACTACCACCACCATCCCAACATCAAAACCACACAACCATCACCACCACCAGCCCATCATCACCATCACCATCACCATCATCACCATCACCAGCCCATCATCATCACCACCAGCCCATCATCACCATCACCAGCCTATCATCAACACCACCAGCCCATCATCACCACCACCAGCCCATCATCACCATCACCACTACCACCATCATCCCATCATCAAAACCACACAATCACCACCACCATCCCATAATCACCATCACCAGCCTATCATCACCACCACCAGCCCATCATCACCATCACCGCTCCACCATCATCCCATCATCAAAACCACACAATCACCACCACCATCCCATCATCACCATCACCAGCCCATCATCACCACCACCAGCCCATCATCACCATCACCACCACCATCATCACCATCACCACCCCATCATCACCATCACCACCACCACCACCATCATCACCACCACCACCATCACCATCACCACCATCACCATCACCACCCCATCATCACCATCACCACCCCATCATCACCATCACCACCACCACCACCACCATCACCATCATCA
>JAPYYA010003400.1:0-12896 GCA_028533165.1 Leontopithecus rosalia | reverse complement strand
AATAGAAATTCCATTTGACCCAGCAATCCCATTACTGAGTATATATCCAAAGGACTATAAATCGTTCTACTATAAGGACACATGCACATGAATGTTCATTGCAGCACTGGTTACAATACTAAAGACCTGGAACCAACCCAAATGCCCATCGATGATAGACTGGACTGGGAAAATGTGGCACATATACACCATGGAATATTATGCAGCAATCAAAAATGATGAGTTTGTGTCCTTTGTAGGGACATGGACGAATCTGGAGAACATCATTCTCAGCAAATTGACACAAGAACAGAAAATGAAACACCGTATATACTCACCCCTAGGCAGGTGATGAACAATGAGAACAACACATGGACACAGGGAAGGAAGTACTACACATTGAGGTCTATTGGGGGAAATAGGGGAGGGACAGTGCGGGGGGGAGCAGGGGAGGCATGGCATGGGGAGAAATGCCAAATATGGGTGAAGGGGCAGAAGGCAGCAAAACACACTGCCACATGTGTACCTATGCAACTATCTTGCATGTTCTGCACATGTACCCCAAAACCTAAAATGCAATAAAAAGAAAAAAAAAGATATGTGGCATTATCCCTTTATAATTTAAACATTTATTTTTCAGTATTTTAAGAAAAATTATCTAGCATATATTTCACATTTCTGACTGACTATAGGATATATAAGAAATTTGTGAGAAGCATAACTTATACTCTGTATATAGATAGAAGAAAATGCTATTTATTGTTTTATCACATTGTATTTATCATTGATAAGCTTAACAGATATAATGTATATTTAAATATGCATAATTACATTTATATGTATGCATGTTATATATAGAGACACAGACGTGTTTATATTTTGCTGAGTCAATGAAAAATAAGTTATAAATAACTTGACATTTGACCTCTGAATATTTCAGCACATATTTCCCATGATTTAAGACATTCTTCTAAGTATCCACAACACTAAGAAAGTTGACAATATCTCAATAATATCTAATAAATATTTCATATTGAATTTTGAAATTTTCCTCAACATGTTTTTTAAAGCTGTTACTGTCCCCAATCCAGGAATTAATCAGTGCTTACACATTTGCGTGTGTTTACATGTCTCTAATATTTTCTCATTTGGAACTTTTTACCATTTGTTTCTTATGATGCTCTTGAAGAGGTGAGGCCCTTTGTCTTGCAGGGTGTCCCAAATTCTGAATTTGCCTGACTGTTCCTTCATTTTTAAATTTAATTAAACATTTTTGGAAAGAATACTACATAAATTATAATGGACTTTTTTATCACATCACATTTGAGGACTTACAATACCCAGATATATTACTATTAATGCTGCTAAGTTTCTCACTTGGTAAAGTGACTGCCAAATCTTTTCATGTATGGGTACGTTTTGACCATTGTAATTAGCAAGTAGTCTACATATGGCTCTTTAAAATCACATGAACATGATTTTTTCCAGCATTTCATTTGTTTTAGCATTCACTGATAATCTTTGTCCTCCTTGATTGTTTTATTAGTTATTGCAACATGGGATATTCTAGAAATTAAAAAAAACTGAAACATGGGATATTCTAGAAACAAAAAATAATTAAGAAACTATTACATGAGCTTAACAGGACATTAGACATAAATGATGAAATAATTAGTGAAGTAGAAAAGCAGTCAATAAGTAGAAATATCAGGACTAAAACAGATACAAGGAAAAGGAATGAAATATGAACAAGGCAGGAGATATTTGAGACACTATAAAAGGTCCAATATGAGTATAAAATCCCTGAGAAAAAGAAGCCAAATAATTGGGCATAAATAATAACTGAATAGATAATGGTTGACAGTATTTCAAAACCAAAAAGGGACAAAGTCACAGATTCAAGAAATATTCCTATATTCCAAGCAAGATTAGTAAAATAATAGGCACACAAGGGTAAAACTTCTAAATAGCAGAGGCAAAGAAAATATTTAAGTTTAGACAAAAAAGACACATTCCCTTCAAATGAGTCATAGTAAAACAAACAGCTGAATTATAAACCAACAGGGGATGCTAGAAGAATAAAATATTGTCTTCCAAGTATTGAAGGAAAATAACTATCAACCTAGAATTCTATACACAACAGAAATATTCTTCAAAAATGAAGAAGAAACAAAATATTTTCACCCACATGCTTTAGAAAATTTTTCAACAACAAATTCACCTAATAAATAATAAAGAGGGAATTTGTTCAGTCATAAATAAATCAATCACAGATGGAAGCAGGGAAAAAAAGGCAATTGATGAAAGGCAATGGGAATGATCAGTAAGTGCTAAATCCAAATGAATGTTGACTCTATAATAATAATAACAGGTACTGCCTCAAATGTATTCAAAATTCAAAACATAATGAAAAACCACACAACCTGGGGATATATAGAATTTTATTCCTTCTAATATCTTCTGGTTGTTTGACATGGCAAAATGTGCTAATTATATTATACTGTTTAAATAAGTTAAACATGATTATAATATTGTAATGTCCAAGACAAACACTAAATAACAGTGCAGTAATGTGATTTTAACTAAAATTTAATAGAAAGAAAATGGGAAAATAAAACAGAAATACTCGATTAATCCAAAAGAAGCTAGTGGTAAAAACAAACAATCAGCAGGTGGAAATGAAAAACAGATAAAGATCTTCTATGGTTAGGTCCCCCAGACCTATGAGATTGCCTCCAGGATCACAGTTGGGTGGTGTTGGAGCCAGGTTACAAGACTGCTACTGAATCCACAATGGAATCCATGCTTACCAGACATGTTTTTAGTGGTTCAGGTAGAAATGAATCCTGTCTGATACCTCAGCAGATAAAATTTCATCCAGCACCTTAGTCAGTAGGGCTGATGTTGGGATAAAAGTCTACTTTATGGTCTGTCATTGGATCTCAAGACAGTGGGACTGTTACCAAATGTCTGGCTGGGTCCCTGGGGTAACAGGACTGCTCCCACATAGCATCTGGGAGGGAACAGATGCAAGACACAAAGCTACTTCATAATCCATGGTCAGACCAGTGTCAGCAGTTCTACCTCTGAAGTCACAGACAGTCATGTCTCCCAAATGACCCCACAGGCAAGAATGCTCTTGGACCAAGCTGGAAGGCGTTAGAGTTGGATCATGAACTACTTCAGGGTTCACAGCCTCAACTGAAGTTGGCAAACTTGCAACCCAAGTCCCAGGTGCTTTTGGCTTTTCCCGTGTTTCTTGGCAGTTGGTTCTTGTGTTAGAACTAAGGCCAAATATAGTTGTAACTGGATCCACAGGGGTACACAGCTGTTTTCAGGTTTACAGCCAGAATCATGGTCAATAAGCCTTCCAGGAGGGTGTATATTTGTCTTCTCAAACTGGCACTACTTAGTCTTGGGCTTCATCAGGATTTTATAATCTCCCACCTGGATGAAAAAGCTCCCACAAAGGTAATTTTGTCCATGGATAAATATTGTTGCTGTGGTGGAATATAAATGAGGTACGTCCTATTTCACTATTTTTCTATAGTTTCACTTTTTCTGTAAAATTTTTCAATTTTTTTCTTTTACTTCCTTAAACAGGCATTCCATGGTTATTTTCAACTCTATGTCTATTTACTTCATTAGAACTATTTCTTATTGGTTACTCTTATATTCTCTTCTCTTGGTTTTTAATCATGTTGATTCAGTTACTTCATTTTTTATTGAAATTATACATGAAATGTTACGAAAATGTGATCACATTAACTCCCTCTAGAAAGGATGCACCTTATGCAAGCATTTCCTTTACTGCTGTATAATCTTTTCTTAAGGGTTACTCAAAAAAACTAGAGATTGGCTCTTCTAACTTAGCAATTATGCAGGACAAAGAAGTGCTTGACTAATTTAGTTAATCTTGCAAATCAAAATTTGACATTTGAGGGTACCCTTTATTGACCTATCGAATAACCATATGTTGTTAAATATTTTTAAATCTGTGCAGTTAGGAGAGCTAGTAATTATAGATCACTTAGATCCTTTTACCAAGATAAAAGTGACTTGATCTTGGCCAAGGTTTTTTGAAGTATTTTTTTTTACTTATTGTTCAATCTTATTTCTATGGTGTAGCCTTTCAAATTCAAATCCAAAGGCAGGAAATTTACTATTGCTATCATTTCTTGATAAATCCTGGGTACCAATATTTTCCCATAATCCTACAAGTCCATCTAAAGTTCTGCTCAGTTCTTTCCCTCTCACCCATTTTTCTAGAATTGACACATATCTCTTGTTCAAATACTACTCAAAGTGTCAGGCTCACTTTGCTGCATTTTTATCTATCCCTGAATCTGACTTCATAATTCCTCACTACCTGTCGACTCTGTGATTTCAAGCAATTTTGTGTTTATATTTTGTTCATTTTTCTATACATTCTATATGATCTGCATTTTTTGGCTGCCAGTACGAGAAGCATTTCTCTATTACCATTTGCTAAAGGTTATTCAAAAGAAGTATGCTTTACCTGTTTTAATTTAGTATTACATAAGACAGTGACTCAACAATTTTATTTAACTCATTTTTGCAAAGAACTTATTTTAGGGTACTTTCTATTTATCTACTTAGCAATTATTTATTGAGGGCTTACTATGCATGCAGTACTACCTCCAATCATGAGCATACAAAAATAAAAAGACACACAAATTTCTAACCTCTTAGCAATTACTTTGTCACTGGTGTAATATAAAAAATGAATAAGAAAGTATATCACTTCAGATTATCATAAATGGTATGAAGAGAATAAACTGAATTGTTACAGAAAAGTAAATTGCAAGCTAAAACTTAAACATTAAAAAAGAATCTCCTGTGCAGAGCGGTGGGAAAATGGTGTTGAGGCATAGGTAACTAAATAAACAAATACCCCGAGGAAGAAAAAGCCTTGCTATATTAGCACAGTATGGTTAAACTATTATGTATCGGCAAGGGATTAGTGTGCTTTGAAATTGAGGAGGAGCACAGAGCCTGTATCATGTAGAACCTTGTAATCTATAATGAGAACAACTCAATTTTGTTCCATGACTTTTAAAAATAGATCATATGAGTTGTGGGACTGTATTATAGCTGAGTTAGCTGACATAATATTGCTTCCCATATGATTACGAAAAAAATTGCTGTCAGTCCACTAAACTGGTAGGAGTGTCCTAGACTGTCAAAACACTTCGTAACTGGATTGTTTCTACTGACAATTTTACCTCTTTGAGGGTAGTGGAAGCAACTGGGGCAACTGCTACTCTGAACTTAATAACAAACAAAAAGGAAAAATTGGTTGGAAAAGTAAAAGTGATAAGAACCATAGGGACAGGAAATAATATTTCTTTAGAATTTAAAATTGCAACAAAAGAAAATCCTGAGCACATTTAGATGTCATTAAGTATTTGAAGAAAATGTTTTTTATTAGTTTAAAAACAAAGTGAAAATGGACTCAGGCCATTAGAACCAAAGAAGGAAGATCGCAAGCGTTTCAGAATGTTCCACAAAATGTAATTCTGCTTACATCATTATAGAAGGAATTTTGATGAGACAGGACATGGGTGAAAAAGAAAAAAGGCTAATATCGCCACAAAGGATGCTTTTAAATCAAGTAATACACTTGACTTAAAAGACAAACTAGTGGCAATTATAAAATAGTGACACTTAAGAATGTTGTCAAGAAGGCTGATTCATAATGCATTCAAACTTACAAAAATATTAAAGACAACTAAAACAAATTTTGCTCATTTTTGGAGTTAAAAGAAAACTATCAAAGAAGGAGCAGCTTGAGGGAATATTAATGGATTATGAGAAGAAAATGAAACTGAACTATTTTGCATTATCCTACAAGATGAATTATTAGAGTGGAATAGACTAACCAGAAGGAAGGAGTTGAAAGCCAGATCATAAGATATTTGAAGAGACACAGTAACATCTCAAAATGAGGCCAATTTTCTTAGATCAGGTGAATTACCCCTGGAGTGTTAAAATAACTTGCAAATGAATTTGCTGAAGAATGTGTGACTGGCATTTATCTCTCAGAAATCCTGGTCAGTAGAGATGAGCTGGTGAAAGCCTAGAGAGAATCTAATGTTTTTCTAATATTCAAAAGAGCAGAAAACAAACTGAAAAATCCTGAAGACCGTTCTTATCTAAATAACACTTCAGAACTGATTATAATGGTATAGTTTATGAGCTTTACAAAATGAAGCATTTTTATTAGGATGTAGTAAGTTGCTAAGGGCAAGTTATATATTCTAATGCATTTTTCCTTCTCTCCTTTGCTTTCTATGCTCTAACCACAGAGGTCTCCCTTGAATCCAGAAACCTGCTATACAGGTTGGGTATCCCTTATCCAAGATGCTTGGGAACAGAAATTTTTCAGATTTTGAAATATTTGCATATATATAATGAGATGTTGTGGAATTGGACCCAAATAAAAAATAAAATCTAAATAAAAAATCATTTATGTTTTATATTCACCTTGTCCACATAGCCTGAAAGTAATTCAATACAATATTTTTAATAATAATTTTGTGCATGAAACATATTTTTGACTGCATTTTGACTGTGATCCATCACACGAGGTCAGGCATGGGTCAGGTATGGTGGTTTTCCATTTGTGGCATCGTGTTGGCTTTCAAAAAGTTTCAGATTTTGGAGCAATTGAGATTTAGAATTTTCAGATTAGGAATGGTCAATCTGCATTAGAAATGCATGCATTTTGTTGAACAGATTATTTAATTTTCTCTAATATGACATTCTCTAAAGGCATTTTCCACACAGCACCTTTGCATATACTCTTCTCTCTGTCTGTAATGCTGTCGCTCTCTTGATTGACACTCTCTTAAAACAAAATTTCTCTGACTCCAGGTCATTTTATAGTCATTCCTGTATGCAACCATCTATATCTATCTATATCTATCTAATCTATCTATTTCTGTATATATAGATCTATATCTATATAGATAGATTAGATAGATAGATAGATAGATAGATAGATAGATAGATAGATAGATATACACACACATTTTATAGTCATTCCTGTATGTAACCATTTGTATCTATATTAAGCCAATCATTGGTTCATACTAAGGTCTCCAACTCTAATTCATAAAGATCATTCTAAACCCCCTTTCTTGATTACCTCAAAATCATTCTGAGAGAAGCCTGTCTCGAACTATTCACCAATTTACCTAATTGCCTTGTTCAGTTCCAGTATACATGTATTATGGTTTCAGAATTGTTAATTAGTAAACTGGGAAGCAATAGTATTCCTACATCACAGCATAATATTTACATAAAGTATGTAATGTTTCAAATTTCTGAAGAATTAGGAAACTTTAAAATGCCAAAATAATAAAGATAATAAGAAAAACCTAAGAAAAAAATGAGAAACAAAAACTACACTATTAAGGTTTACAAAGAGACCTAAAAAAGAGCTAAAAAAGGGAAATATATATTATGAACATTCGCAAAACATTTAAATCTATGTTTTAATACCATGTTAATCAATTACAAGATAACAAAAACTATTTCTAAAATTAATTAAAAGTATAAACTAAGGATGCTAAGGAAAATAGAGCTTCTAAAAATAATGAGAAAAGACTCATTATCAGAAGTTAACATATATTACAAAGATAATTCATTAAAACTTCATGAACAGATCCATGTATATATTTTAATTTGGTTTGTGATGAAGACAACATTGCAAAGTGAAATGAAATTAATAAAATTTGAGCAATTGGATTTATACATCAAAGAAAAACAGAATATGAGTATGTAAATTCCAGGCAAACTGTATTTCAAAAGTAGAAAAACATAAGTTAATATTAATGGTGGGATTTTCTAATTAAACACAACAGCCAAAAGAAAAAATTGACAAATGTTATGTCATACAAACTAAAAGCCTTCCTAAAACAAAATACAGCATAATTAAAGTTAAAATATCAGCAAAATTCTGGAGAAAAATTTCCAACATATAAAACAGACAAAGATTACTATCCAGAATATAATTATAGAGTTCCTAAAAGCCAATATAAAAACAACTCAATAGAAATAAGGAACAATATATAAACAGTCAAGTCACAAAAATCACAAATGCCTAATAACTATATATATATATATATATATATATATATATATATAAGATGCTCAAATAACTAGTAATAATAAAAATGCAAATTAAAAGGACTTATTTTTCATAATATTGGCAAGAATTTTAAAAAGTGATAATATCAAGTCTTGGCTAGTTTACAAAGAATAGTATTTTCAAGCGCTCCTAGTGGGAGCACAAATTGGAGAAACCGTTCTGAAATACAAGTTGACAGTCTATCAAAATAAAACTGTGTATTTCCGATGACTCAGCACTTGTACTTCTAAGAAACGATTATAAAGAAATATTCCCAGCTGAGCACCAAACTGTACATTGTAAAATGATTTCTTTTTTGTGGAGGTAAAAATTGGAAACCTAAATGTCTATCAATAATTTTTATATTGTGTTACGCAGCTATTTTTTTAATGAGAAAAGCTTTTATGTGCTTGTACAAACCTTGATCCTACCTCTATAAATGGAAGTTAAGAGATGCAGAGACTTTTAAAAAAGATTTTCTAACTGATATGCACACGCGATGTCCTTACACTATTAAGCATCATAATCCACACCAATGAATGGGGTAGAGGATGGAATGAAGACCAGAGATTCTGTTGTGTCCATTGTTTGGTCATTTTAAAAACTAGTGTTTTGAATTTATTATCAGATGAAAGGCTGACTTTTTGGATAACTATAAATTGTTCCTTTAAAAAAAGGGTAGCAGCAAACATTCACTTAAGCCTCAGCTTAAGTGAATCTAGAATTTTGTTTCTGCAGAAATCTCCACTGAATTTGGCATAATTTCATGTTCTTTAAATAAAAAGATTAGTTAAAATTACACAAAAGAGATGCAGAGAATAAAGACAGAAGTATCAATTTCTATCTGATGGAAGTCCTGGGAAAATAAAAATAAATAAGAAAATGAGGGGAGGAAATAACTGAAGATATAACAGTCATAATTTTTTGTAACTGAAAAAACATACATGCTCTCAGTTGAGAAACTTCATGAAGTACATGGCAGAGCAGAAAAGACAAAGCAATGCATATTTATATATGTAAATCTAAATATCTGAAAACACAGAATGCCAAGAGAAGTTCTCAAGGTTTCTAGAATGAAAAAGTAAAGCCTTAAATTTAAATCACTGGTATGAGGTTTCCAAACAGCAGCATTAGATGTAAAAAAAACAAAAGACTAATACAGCATCTAGTAGATACAGGGTGAATTCTTTTGTAAATAATATCAATAATTGGTTTGCTATATGGAATATGCAATAAAATGATTATCAAATTCACAAAATAAGCTTCAAGAATTGAACTTATCTTGTGAAAACCAAAACAACCAAATTAGTAGAAAATATATTCTATCTCTTATTTCCATAAAGAATGATTTTTAAACAAAAGCAAAAGGCATTTATGATGTAAGGGAAAACCATGTATAAAAGTATTACATGGAAAGTAAAGATTTCCTCAAACATGGTCTCTTATTTAAAATTAATAGTACAGGCCAGGAGCAGTGGTTCATGCCTGTAATCCCAGCACTTTGGGAGGCCAAGGTTGGTGAACACTTGAGGCCAGGAGTTTGAGACAAACCTGGGAAACACGGCAAAACCTTGACTCTACACAAAATATTAAAACTAGCTGGGTGTGGTGGCATGCACCTGTATTATCAGCTACTTGGGAGGCTGAGGCACGAGAATTGCTTGAGCCCGAGAGCCAGAGGTTACAGAGAGCTAAGATCACACTACTGAATTCCAACCTGCTCAACAGAGGGAGACCCTGTTTCAAAGTAAAATAAAGTTAGTAGGAAAGGTATCTGCAACATCCAAAACTGATATATGATTAAGCTCTAATGGATGAGACGTATGACTTCAGATCAGAAGATAAAATATATAAGGAATTCTTACAAATTATGAAGAAATATGAAAACTGGAAAGAGGGAAATGATATAAATGGGCAATGTGTAGAAGCAAACACTATAAATTATAAAGAAAAAGATCAATCACAGTAGTAATCAAAGAAGTATGAATTTAAAAAATGAGATATATTGCATGTACTTCATGTTTGCAAAAACTCTAATAATACCAAGTGTTGGTGCAGATACTAAGGAATGGAAATCCTCAGGTACTACTGTTGGATGGAACCAATGGCATTCATTTTGAAAACAAAATCTATTATTTAATGAAATTTGGATATATAGGTATTCCACTATCCAAAAAATTCTGGAGAAGGCTTTGCTCAGGTACACAAATAGATGTGTATAAAAATATTTACTAAACTACAATAGGAGTAAAAAGTTGGAAGCAATGTAGATATAAGACAATAGAAGACTGCAGTGGGCACTGAAAGGATAAGTTCAATATATTTATCCAAAACAATTTTAGTTTTATATGGAAAGAGTAAGAAAAGTAAGAAATATAATACAACTTAGGTAATTATACATGAAATTTATGCTATTTATATCTACATTTATAAGAATATATATAAATTATAAGAAACAATGCTGTATATTTTACCTGAACACATATAAATAAAGAAATTTATGGGAGGTGGATTGGCAGAATGTAAATTGAGCACAAAAGAAAAGGGAAGTGTTAGGGAATGGGATCATACTGGGAGATGAAAGGCATAAAAGCAAATAGAAACTTGTGTCATACATTGATAATATACTGAGGAATATACATCAATTTGTTGGGTGACCCTGAAATTCTCCTTTTCAAATGATCACTTTCAGTGTGGGCAAGGGCACGAATATATACGACTGTTAGATAACACTTTACCAGGGCATTAACTCCAAACTTTAACATTTTACTTCTTCTTTTTGGAATGCAACATAAACTAGTCAATTCCCAAGCCTATAATAATGTATAGAACAGACCTCATCGCTTAGGACTAGCAAGGTCACTTTAAAAAATATTGACCTACTCTTTATCTCGTGTCTAAGCTCTTTCGTTCAACAAATGTCCACTGAACTTCAGTTGCATACCACAAATTGTCTGAATGTATCCCTATCGTTTATTTATTTCCTTTCCATGTCTCTGATTGCTCCATTTTTCAAAACTTTTGTTTACCCCTAAATCTGAAAATCTCCAAGCTCAATCATATTTTTGTTGTAAAATACTCTTTAGACTAATCCTCCATTCTCATAGATGTTCTCTATTTTAAATTTCCATATCCAAATTTGTGGTTTTTTCATCTGGATACTTATGCTTTCATATTATTCTACTATCTCAAACTCAACATAAATCAGTTGAATCTCATTCCTTTCTCCCTCCAAATAGCTCCCATTTCAAATTCCCATTTGCTTCTGTGAGTACATTGTTATCCCAACTGCTTAAAGTTTTTTAAAAATTATATACTTATTTTACTCTTTTCTTTCCTTTATCAATCACATCAATTCCCATTAATTTACAACTGTATTAGTTTCCTATTGCTGTTGTAACAAATTAACACAAATGTAGTGGCTTAAACCTACACAAATTTATTATCCTGTGGTTCTGGAGAACAGAAGTATGAAATAGGTCTTACCAGTCTAAAAGCAAGATATCAGAAGGGCTTACATTCCCTTCTGAAGTTTCTAGGGAAAAATTCATTTTCTTGCCTTTGCCAGATTCTAGAGGCTGCCCACATTTGTTGGCTCCTGGTCCCCTCCCATCTTCAAAACCTGCAATGACTGGTTCAGTCTTTTTATGCCGCTATCTCTCTGGCTATTTTTTTTCTAGATCTTTCTTCCATTTTTAAGAACCCTTGTAATTATATTGATCTCACCTGGATAATCCAAAAACATTCCTGGACTAATTGATGAGCAACATTAATTTCAGTCTTAATTCTCCCTTGCTATGTAACATAATATATTCATATAATATTAAGGTTTGAGTATCTTTGGGGAGCCACTGTTCTACGTACCACAATAGCCAGTTCATGTCAATTCAAATATCACCTATGTCTTATTCACAGTTTTTCTTTCTTCGTAATTTAAAATGAATTCTCTGCAAAATCCTTTACCCCAACCCAAGCACATCTGGAGTCCCCACCAGATACCTTACATGTACTCAGAACAAGTCACATTTTCTAACCTATGCCAATATCCCTCTTTTCTTCCTCAGGCTTTTCCCTTGAGTGCTGTACAAGTGTGTCCTCCAGATACTAATAAAGCCTCTAGAGATCTCTCTTCTCAGTCTCGCTCCACCATTTCTGCTTCTCTGCAGCCGTGACACTCAAATCTCTGAAGCATCGAATCTTGAATTGGAGGAAAAGGCTTCTTTCTGTCTTTTGTATTATGTCCTACTAAAGGATAGCAATGCAGAGTTGCTTGCTCCCATCTTAGAGACTTTTAAACAAATTTTAGGTATTACTTTTAAATGTAGGTCCATAGAGAAGACAAATTTAAGTAACAAAAATGTGTATTCAGCATCACTATTTCCCACGGATGACAAGTGTATTTTTTTTTTTGCTTTAATATCTCCCAGTTGACTCATTTTCTCTTACATTGAATTTTCAACCAGAGACCCCCTTAGTTCCTTGTTCAAATACACTTCTGGTAGACATAACCAGTATTACAGGTACCAGATCTGTCTGAATCTAATCAAGTTTGGTTTAAATGCAGTCAATTTACCCACAGCCTCTCATACCTATGCCATTTTTACTTTTATACAACCACAAAACTAGCCCTGGGCAGGGGAGTTCACTTAATAATTTGCTAAGTGCAATTGCCACCACCATTATTCCATGATCAAGCCCCTGCCTAACCAATAAGACATCATGGATTAAAATTCTTAAATGAGAGGAGGGGGAGGAAGATGGC
>JAPYYA010000340.1:0-15684 GCA_028533165.1 Leontopithecus rosalia | reverse complement strand
GAAACCTCATCTCTACTAAAAATACAAGAATTACCCAGGCATAGTGGTGCACACCTGTAATCCCAAATACTCTAGAGGTTGAGGCAGGAGAATCACTTGAACTCGGGATGTGGAGGTTGCAGTGAGCTGGGATTGCACCACTCCAGACTGGGGGACAGAGCAAGACTCCATCTCAAAAAAAAATGTTTTAGGAAATAATTAAATTTTCAACTATATTTTAACGTATATTTGATCTCAAACTAAGCATAATATTTTATTAAATTTTTTAAAACAAATCATACTCTTTCTTATATAATCAATTTAAATTAAGTAGTGCCTATCACCTATTAAATGAGAAAACATCTTTATATAAAATGGAGGCTATTAAATGTTAAAGTCTATATTAGAGCAAGTTGTATAATAGTTTAATAATCTTGATATAAAAAATATTTTACATAACTTTATAATAGTTTATAAAAGTAAAATTATTTTTTAAATTCCTGAGGGGGTTCACAAACTTGTATTACCCTGAAGTGAGTTCAGAAATTATTATTATTATTATTATTGAGACAGAGTCTCACTCTGTTGCCCAGGCTGGAGTACAATGGCATGATCTTGGCTCACTGTAGCATTTGCCTCCTGTGTTCTAGTCATTCTGTTGCCTCAGCCTCCTGAGTAGCTGGGATTACAAGTGTGTACCACCATGCTCAGCTAACTTCTGTATTTTTAGTAAAGATGGTGTTTCACCATGTAGGCCAGGCTGGTCTCAAACTCCTGGCCTCAAGTGCTCCACCCACTCAGCCTCCCAAGGTGCTGAAATTACAGGCATGAGACAACATGCCCGGCCCAAGTTAACAAATTTTTAAATGTTGAAAAGTAACAGTCTAATATAAAAGTTTTTAAAATCAGACTTCAGTAATTTAAACCAGCTTCTTGTTCCTGCCTTCCAGAGGAATCCAGTCTACCAGAGAAGACAGACTATGAAAAGTAACTGCACTGTAATAAGACCATTATCAGGGAAAAAGAGGATTGTGCAGGAATATGCAGTAATTGGTCTAGGACTCAGCAAGAGGCTCCCAGAGGAGCTAGACTGAAAGGACTGAAATTAGCTATAAGAAAAGGACAAAAAAGTGCTCCAGCCCAGAGGGAACAGCATGTGCAAAGGCCCAGGAAACAGAAAAGAAGCCAAGTGCAAGGAACTTAAATAATCAAAGAAATCCAGGGTACCCAGAGCATAGAATTGAAATGAGAAGATAAAAAAAAAGATGAGACTGTTGAAAGAGACAGGGGTCAATCTCTGTTGAGTATTGCAAATAGTAAGGAATAATATGCAAATCGTATGGATGAGTATTAAAGAAGTATGGAATTGTTCCTGAGAGCAATGGGAAGCCATTAATGTGAACACAGAGTGAGAATTAGATAAACAAACAACAATGTTTTTAACAGCGTAAGTGTTCCCCACCAACAGAGTGCCAAAGTAAAAGGAAAATGTGAGATTTCTCATTTTCAGAGGGCTTAAGCATTCTAAGAATGTTCTAATAATGACTCACTCAAGCTGAATCTTCAAAATATAGCAAAATGCAAATATTGCCTCTGGCAAAATGCTAACAGCCTAGTGATCCAAAGATAAACAAGAAAATGACCACTCATCATTTAGAAAATGACCAGTCTCATCATTTAGATTTCAGAGGCCACACCAGGATTACTGTGAGAGTCAGAAGATTGGGGCCTCTGAGTTTCACTTTCCTGCTCAGAGAAACTATGATAAGAATATATCCCTTGCCTACCCACCTCACACCATTTCAACCACGTCTCGATAATATAAGTGAAAAAGATTTTACCGGCTGCATTGACTCAATCCACCAGAAAAGGACAACAAGCAGCAAGAAAATGCTTCATAATGTGCAGTATGTCTACAGTGATAAGGCTATCTGATCATTTCACACTTTTGAAATAAACTTCCTACTGTTATAATCCATAGATGCACATGTCCTGAATTTGCTTGAGGCAGGAACAAAATCCACAGCCAAGTAAACTAGCAGTAAGAAAACACTGAAATAAAATAAAAACCAAATGAAAGACTGACTTGAGTCAATCTGGTTCCACAGTCATGGGCCAGACTTAGACTGGATACAGCTGATAAAAGTGAATCAGCCTGTAGCTGGCAGATTCGGGTTCTGGACCCTGAGCACACTACATGACTTGCTTTGATAGTACTTTTGTAGGATTTGTCATAATTTTACATGTCCCAAAAAGTTATTAGTAATTTTAAAGATCAATGAGAAAGTAAAAGTACAAGTTCCATCATAAAAAATCATTTAAGTTTTTTTGAGACAGCATCATTCCATCGCCAAGCTTGGAGTGCTGAAGATTATTGTCTTTAAACACAATAATCTAATCAATCACCATCACAACAAAAGCCCCACAACATAATCTGTCTCACTTATAAAAAGCATTGACATTTATAAAATTGTCAGTCAATTCATAAAACTGCAATAGCAAATTATTTTTACTCAGAATAGTACTAAATTAACAATATAAAAAAATAGACTGGTATGGTGGCTCATGTGTGTAATCCCAGCACTTTGAAAGATTAAGGAGGGCAGATTACCTGAGGTCAGGAGTTTGAAACCAGCCTGGTTAACATGGTGAAATGCTGTCTCTACCAAAAATACAAAAATTAGTTGGGTGTGGCAGTGCACACCTATAATCCCAGCTACTCAGGAGGCTGAGGCAGAAGAATCACTTGAACCTGGAGGTGAAGGTTGCAGTGAGCTGAGAATGTACCACTGCACTCCAGCTTGAGTGACACAGTGAGTCTCCAGGATTAAAAAAAAAGCTTTAGTTATCCTTACACTGCACATGTGTATATTGATAAATCAAGGAGTGCTTGTATGAAGCTTCTACAAAAGATTTTTTGGAGAGGTGAAGGAAGAAGCAGTTCCATCATTTTAAAAGATTAATTTTAAAAGCTTAAAGATTATTCTGTGCTTTTAAAAAAAATTTCACAACTTTTTTATCTGTTGTATTTGTTCTTGGCTGAGTAACTTCAGTTGTATTGTGAGTAAGAAGTTCTGCTCTGTAAAAACATAGTTGACATTAGTATTATAATCGAGAATTTAGAAGAAGTCTTCAGGCCTTATTTGCACAGCTGTGCACTCATTATTACTATTGTTATATTATTAAGATGGAGTTTTATTCTATCACCCAGGTTGGAGTGCAGTGGCATAATCTTAACTCACTGCAACCTCTGCCTCCCAGGTTCAAGCAATTCTCCTAAGTCTCCTGAGTAGCTGGGACCACAAGTATGCACCATCATACTCAGCTAATTTTTGTGGTTTTAGTAGACATGGGGTTTTACCATGTTGGCCAGGCTGGTCTCCAACTCCTGACCTCAGGTGATCCACCCACCTCAGACTCCCAAAATGCTGGAATTATAAGCATGAGCCACCGTGGCCTGCCAATTTTTAAACATGGTCAATTCTGCTTCATTTCATAGTTTAAAAAAATCATTTTGGTGACTTGAATTTTGAAATAGCAATTTTCATTAACCTCCAAAGTCATCCTTTTTATAAGATAAATAAGCAAAAGTCACTTTTCCCCCAAACCAGCTCAATTCTGTTTCTCGATCTTAGATGAACCGTCCCAAAGCACTGAAAGAAGCTGTGTCGTCTTAACCTTTCCTCTCCCTTATAACTCAGTCCCAATGAATATACACAGATGCACAACCCCAATAGTAAGCAAGACTCTACCCACTTCAACATTCCTTCCATGAGTAGAGAGAGGCCTTCTGTTCCTACCCCCACACTCAAACCATCCACCTGTTACCCTTCAAAATCAAGCAGAATAACCTTTCTAAAGGGCAGATCCAAATTATTTTAAGAGGGAACTGCTATTGAAATACCCTTGAACTTGGCTATAATGAGTACATTTTAAACAATCCTGCCAACTCCATTTTGCCCAACCTGAGCTATGTCTGCCTACCTTGAGTTATGTAGGGCATTCTGTTCTGAAAGCTTGCAATCTCAGACACATGGCATCTTTGTAACCAATTTTCTGAGAAACAGGGCCCACCCGCTGCCCCGTACATCCTGTATCTGTAACTGTGTAACTGCTACCCCACACAGCTACCCCACATCCTGAGTAAAAAAGTAATTTTAAGTAGAACTTTTTGTTAGGAAACCCCCCTTCCCTTGCCCTGCTCCTTCTGCTTCTGTAATAATCTGCTTACTGCCCCTGACCCCATACTGTTACAAAAATGTTGATTGCCCTTTGTTCTTGGCCAAGAGGTTTCAGCTCTAGCTGACTCTCAAATGCCAGCATAAAGGTGGACTCTCAACAAACTCAGTGCACGGCACTTATGTTTAAACTCACTAGGGCATAACACTATGAGACCATTTAATGACTGCCACTGCTTTGGTAGGCTCTAAGGCCTTCCTCCACTCGGCCACACAAGTCTATCTATGCAATCCCACCACCACACCCGCACGGCACTCCTCACTCCACATAGAATGGATGAGGTATGTGAATATGCGAGCATATTTGACACCTCCCTGCCTTTACTCATATTTGAAACAGGTTCCCTTTCTCTTTTCGCTTTTTGTAAGTGAAGCAGATTATGTTGTGGGGCTTTTGTTGTGATGGTGATTGATTTTTGTGTTTAAAGATGATAATGTTCAGCACTCCAGGTTGGATGATGGAGTGAGACCATCTCAAAAACAAAAACTTAAATGGTTTTCTTTGATGGAACTTATAATACTTTGCTTTTACTTTCTCATTGATCTTTAATGAGACAGTAACTGGATACGCCATCCTTGCTTTCTCCCCCAAAAATGCTCAATAACTTTTCATTGTATTTTTCTTAGTATTAAGTCCCCAATGACAGGGTTCTTGTCAGACCCAATTCTGCACATCTAATGCTTATACTGAATAAATGTTTGTTCAATAAGTGAACCTAAATATTAATTGTAAATACAAAGAAGTCATGATGAGATGGGAGTGTAAGGCCCATCTTCATCAGATTAATTTCTTCTTAATTTGTTTCTGCAGATTATCTTACCTTTTAATAAAAATGTAATCTAGTTGCCCACTTGACTGATGTTTTCCAGCCTTGGAATTCCATATCATGAGGGACTTCTGAAAGGAATGTTTTCTGGTAGTCCTTCCACATACAAATCATCTGAACGTGCTTCAAAGTTTTGGTCTTAAAAGATATCTTCAAAGATCCTAAAAGATAAAAGTTTTTTTTTAATACCCTTAGGAAGAGAGAGAAAGAAAATTATTATAGAAAATAAAGAATACAACTTAAATAGTATTTTTTTGAGATGAGTCTTGCTCTGTCACCCAGGCTGGAGTGCAGTGGCATGATCTCAGATCACTGCAACCTCCACCTCCCAGGTTCTAGCAATTCTCCTGCCTCAGCCTCCCAAGTAGCTAAGATTATAGACACCTGCCATCATGCCTGGCTAATTTTTGTATTTTTTATAGTAGAGACCAGGTTTCACCATTTTGGGTAGGATGGTCTCAAACTCCTGATCTCAGGTGGTTCACCCATCTTGTCTCCCAAAGTGCTGGGATTACAGGCATGAGCCATCACACCCAGCCTGTAAATACGATTTGGAAGCAGCCTTTTGCTTCTCCTTGCTGGTGACCTTTAATAACCCTCCTACATTGCTGCTGCACACTGGCACATTTCAGGCTATACTTTCATCTGCATTGCAACCACAAGATCAATATTCTTTACCCCTTCAACCTTGTAAGCATGCTATTTTAAAAGAAATAACTTTCCACAAAGAATTCACGGAATGTGAAATACAATAGTAAGCAGAGGCTGGTTCAGATTAAAAGAGGCATAATAACCAAAGTTAGCCCAAGAAGATTGTTTGGATGCAGATATAAAGCAAACACTGAGCTGACACCAAAAAATCATTGCTAATTTTGTCAGATGTGAGTAGATAGTGGCTGTTTGGGGATGTGCACTGAACAGGTAAAATGATATGAAGACTGTGATTTGTTTTACAATATTCTTGCAAAGGGAGAAAAGAAATAGAACAAAATGTAGGACAATCTTAATGATCACAGAAACTGAGGGAGGGGTATTTTAGTGTTCATTGTACTATTTTCATCTTCTTCTGAATAGGCATAAAAACTGTAATTTAAAAATGTAAAAAAAGAAAAAAAAATGGCCAGGCACCATGGCTCATGCCTGTAATCCCAACTATTTGAAAAGCCAAGACAGGGGGATCACTTGGGTCAGGAGTTTGAGACCAGCCTGGCCAACATGGTGAAACCCTGTCTCTACCAAAAAAAAAAAAAAAATCTGGGTATGCTAGCAGGCAGCTGTAGTCCCAGCTACTCAGGAGGCTGAGGCAAGAGAATCAGTTGAACCCGGAAGGCAGAGACTGCAGTGAGCTACTGCACTCCAGCCTCAACAACAGAGTGAGAATCTGCCTTAAGAAAAAAAAAGTAAAAATGAGTTTACTAATCTCTGCTCTGAAGTCACATCCAAACAGAACTCACATTCAAGCAATTTACATGGTGCTATTTATATACAGATCTCCCAAGCACCTCTGAATGTAACATTTAAATATTTTGCAACATGATGGTTGGGAGTGGCTCAAACCTGGGCATGGTGGCACATGGCTGTAGCCTTAGATACTACTTAGGAGACTGAGACAGGAGGATAACTTGAGCCCAGGACTTCTAGCCAAGCCCAGAAAACATAACATGACCCTGTTTCTTTAAAAATAAAAGGGAGCTGTCAGGGAGCTCACTGATAAATTATTTTGGTGCTATCAACAACTGCTATCAAAACACTACTACAAAATCCAAAATGATATCTATTGCCAGACCTTTCTCCTTACTTCTGAACTTATTTACCAAACTGCCTCCCCCACCTCGACAACTCATCAACTTGAAATTAATTAATTAATTTCTTTGTTATTAGTTTGGCTTTCCTCTAACACCTAAAGACTTGTCTTAAATTCTTACTTCATGTTATTAGCATCAAATCTGAAGGGATCTAGGGGAGGAGCTCTTTGACATAAGAAACACATGCATTTTTGAAATCAGACAAAGTAAAATAATTATCATAGCTGTAAAAAAAATGCCTATAAATAAATAACAGTAAAAGATTAGAAGCATTCAGTCATACTAGAGAGTGATGTTAAATCAAATTATTCTGTTAAATCAACAAGAAAATATATAAACCTAATTCTGACAAACTTTCTATAAAATAAAAAAGAACCATTTGTTGGGGTTGACAGTGAAAACTGGAAGTTTTAGAAAGAGTTGAGACCAACTGCAGAATGTGCTCATCACACATTACCAAGGCTGTCCCAATCGCACCCTCTGCCTCATTATCCCCCTTATTCCACTTAATTCTTTCCCAAACCATAACCCCTTCTTACATAGTAAATATCTCCTACTTACTACACATTTCCCCACCAGATTAAATGCTCCAGGATGCATGGGGCAGGGCACTGTCTTCCACACTGCCCAGTTTCCAACACCTGACTCACAGGTACCAAATGACTTCAGGATTATGAGGTTGGAAGTAGTGATTATTTCCTCAGTACTTGCAGTGGTTCACAGCAATGAAAATCCTAAGATTTCCTTCCCCTTTCGGGGACCATAAAGAAAGCAGCAATACTGTCAGAGGCATTTGAACCAGAGCAACTCCATCTAAAGTAAGAGCTGGGTAAAATGAGGCTGAGACCTACTGAGTTGCGTTCTCAGATAGTCAAGGCATTCTAAGTCACAGGGTGAGGAAGGAGGTCAGCACAAGATACAGTTCATAAAGACCTTGCTGATAAAATGGGTTGCAGTAAAGCGGCCAGCCAAAACAAAGATGGAGACGAGAGAGGCCTCTGGTCATCCTCACTGCTACTACACTCCCACCAATACCATGACAGTTTACAAATGCCATGGCAACGTCTCAAAAGGGGAAGCATAAAAATAATCCATTTCTGGCCAGGCACAGTGGCTCACACCTGTAATCCCAGCACTCTGGGAGGCCAAGGTGGGTGGATCACCTTAGGTCAGGAGTTGCAGAGCAGCCTGACCAACATGGTGGAACCCCCATCTCTACTACAAATAAAAAATAAAATTAGCTGGGTGTGGTGGTGCACACCTGTGATCCCAGCTACTTCAGAGGCTGAGGCAGGAGAACCACTTGAGTACCTGCTTGAGAAGTAAACAAGACAGGCATGATCTGGGCTGTCAGAGCCCCTGTGCTGAAGCAGGAGGAAAAAGTCAGCCAGCAGCACTCTGAGAAAAACGAAAGCAGGATGAGTCAGTGAGCCTCAAGGCTGAGGTGAGACAGTGCTCAGTGAAGCCCTCTCCAACATGGTGACATTTCAATTGTGATGCTAACAAAAGGAGAAGCACAGAAAACCCTCAACTAACAGCATTCCACAAACACCAGCCCTCCGCACAACAGTGCCAGGAGACTGTTACCTGAAAGGAAGAAAGGCACACACATGACCAGAGTGTCTGGCACAAAGCAAGCAATCCACAGAGGGCATGTGGAAAAAGCAGAGGAATGGCAGAGGGTAGCTCACCCATGCCCCTGCAGACCCAATCAGGGGCTGTGAGGTTTACTCCAAGTACAGTGGAAGCCACTACAGATGACAGTCCAGAGAATGATAGCCTCCACCTCCTACTTTCAATGAGCCTGACCTGGCTGCTCTGTGGCATGGCTCTAACTGAGCACTGGAGGGCAGTGAAGGAGGATGGTGTAGAACCTGGTCTTTGTGTTCAGGCAGAGTCAGCAGGCCTTGCTAGGCTGGATATGGGAAGGGAAACAATCATACCTCAGGGTAATTCCTGGGCATCTGGCTTGGGCAGCTGGTAGACCCTGAGAGGAGCTCATGGAGAGGGAAATGGGGACTTGGCCTGGGACACATGAAGCCTGAGGAGGGGTCAAGCAGATAGGTAAATACTGAGGTCTGGTATGAGGAGCATCTTCAGGCCCTGGAATGAGAGTCTCAAAGACACAGACAATATAATTTTTTAAGAGGTGAGCAGGGTGGGATTATCTGTAAGGAAGACACAGTAAGAAGAGAGAAAGAGGCTGGGCAAAGTGGCTCATGCCTGTAATCTGAGCACTTTGGGAGGCCAAGGCAGGCGGATCACAAGATCAGGAGTTTGAGACCAGCCTGGCCAACATGGTGAAACCCCATCTCTACTAAAAAAATAGAAAAATTAGCCAGGCATAGTGGTGGACATCTGTAATGCCAGCTAATCAGGAGGCTGAGACAGGAGGATCGCTTGAACCAGGGAGGCAGAGGTTGCAGTGAGCCGAGACTGTGCCACTGCACTCCAGCCGGAGTGACAAGAGGAAGATTGTATTTCAAAAAAAGAAAGAAAGAAAGAAAGAGGGCTCAGTATGAAGCTGCCGGCTGGCACTTTCCAGTGTAGAGAGGATGAAGGCAGGGGCCTCAAGAGACTGAAAATGAGACAGAGAGGAGTCAAGGAAGAGTCCACAAGATTTGAACATTTTTATAAAAATGGGGGGCAGACAACAAAACCTAGAATTCTGCTGAAAAGCAGAATAAAAACGGGGTAGAGAGCAAATTTGGGTGGCAAAAAATGTTGAATGAAAAATTAAAACTAAGTATTTTGAAGTGTTGATAAAGTATTTAAGGAACAAGATAGAAAAGACAGGTTGGCTGAGGTTGTACCTTCAAATGCCCAGTGGTGGCTACTGCCAAAGCCCTCTCCATTACTACAGAGTGGCACCCAGGCACAGGTAAAGCCCAAAGAAAAGAGGCATCCCAATGGTGTCAATCCTCCTGTAGAAAACCTTTCACTGTACAGAAAAATTTGCTCAGTAAAAAGCATATGTGGTTCCATTATCTGACTCTCTCCTTTTAAGTAGGATTAAAATTTCCATAATCCATGCATATTAAAAACTGTAGGATGGCCAGGCATGGTGGCTCACATCTGTAATCCCAGCAATTTGGGACACTGAGGCAGCTGAACCACCTGAGGTCAGGAGTTTGAGACCGGTCTGACCAACAAGGCAATGCCCTGCTGTACTGAAAATATAAAATTAGCCAAGTGTGGTGGTCATGCCTATAATCCCAGCTAGTCAGGAGGCTGAGACAGGAGAATCACTTGAAACTGGGAGGCAGAGGTTGCAGTGAACTGAGATCCTGCCATTTCAGTCCAGCCTGGGTGACAGAGTGAGACTCCATCTAAATTAAAAAAAAAAAGTAAGACAGTCCAGGTGTAGTGGCTCATGCCTGTAATCCCAACATGTTGGGAGGAGGGGGAATCAACTCAGGTCAGGAGTTTTAGGCTAGCCTGGCCAAAATGATGAAACCCCATCTCTACTAAAAATATAAATATTAGCCAGGCAGGGTGGCAGGTGCCTACAATCCCAGGTATTCAAAAGGCTGAGGCAAGACAATTGCTTGAACCTGGGAGGTGAAGGTTGCAGTGAGCCAAGACAGTGCCACTCTGTACTCTAGCCTGAGCAATAACACTGAAACTCCATCACCGAAAAAAAAAAAAAAAAACAGTAAGAGAAAACTGGAGCTGAGTCCTACTCATTGTATTTACTTTCCTAAGATAAAACATTATAAAAAACATCACCACCAGGTGCGGTGGCTCACATCTGTAATGCCAGCACTTTGGGAGGCCAAAACATGGGAATCACAGAATGAGGAGTTCAAGAGAAGCCTGGCCAACATGGTGAAATCCATCTCTACTAAAAAAAAAAAAAAAAAAAAAAAATCAATACATGGTGGTGTGTGCCTGTAATCTCAGCTACTCAGGAGAGTGAGGCAAGAAAATTACTTGAATCTGGGAGGCAGAGGTTGCAGAGAGCCACTGTACTCCAGCCTAGGTGACAGAGCAAGACTCCATATAAAGAAAACAAAACAAAACAAAAGACATTACTCAGTAATATACTTTAAAGGAGGAAAAACAGGCTTACCAAATTTTTTTGCAGAAAAGCTGATCCACTGTCTTTCTTAATTTGGTGATTCTGGCACACCATTCTTCCTTTACTGTAGAAATCACAAAAATACAAGTTTTCTCAATGTAATGGGTTTACTAACTTGGGTTGTTAAGCATTATTATTATTATTACTTTTAAGATGGGGTTTCACCATGTTGGTCAGGCTGGTCTTGAACTCCCGACCTCAGGTGATCCGCCCACCTTGGCCTCCAAAGTGCTTGACTATAGGCGTGAGCTACCATGCCCGGCCTAAAATTATTATTATAAAATAGGCAGTTTTTCTTTCCTGTGACTAAAATTATTTCTAAGATTCCAGAATGTACTTATTACTGAAACAATGCTAACGCTGAACAAAAAAATGAAGAACCAGATATTCATTAAAGCTGGAAAAAAAGCAGAACTCAGTGTGCTCAAGAATAGCTACCAGGCCAGGCACAGTGGCTCACGCCTATAATCCCAGCACTTTGGGAGGCTGAAGCGGGCAGATGACCTGAGTTCAGAAGTTTGAGACCAGCCTGGTCAACATGGTGAAACCCCATCTCTGTAAAAAAACTACCTGGTGTGGTGGCACATGCCTGTAATCTCAGCTACTTAGGAGTCTAAGACATGGGAACTGTTTGAACCTGAAGAGGGGGAGGTGGAGGTTGTAGTGAGCCAAGATTGTGCCACTGCACTCCAGCCTGGGTGAGAGAGTCAAACTCCATCTCAAACAAACAAAAAAACGCACCTGAAGAAAGTTTCCAGTTCTCTCAGCAGTCCCCCAGCCAACCCCCAGAAGTAGACATTTCTTCTTCACGTTTTTTTTTTTTTTTTGGAGATGGAGTCTCACTCTGTTGCCCAAGCTAGAGTGCAGTGGCATGATCTTGGCTCACTGCAACCTCTGCCTGCCTGGATCAAGCCATTCTGTCTCAGCCTCCTGAGTAGCTGGGATTAGAGGCAAGTGCCACCACACCTGGCTAATTTTTGTGTTTTTAGTAGAGACAAGGTTTTGCCATGTTGGCCAGGCTCTACTCAAACTCCTGGCCTCAAGTGATCCACCTGTCTCAGCTTCCCAAAGTGCTGGGAATACAGGAGTGAGCCATGGCACTCAGAACTCACCAAGGCCTTTGAACAGCATGCTTTTCCAGGTGGTCAGTCCTTGTCTGGTCTGGCTCTGCCACACTCCCACACCAAGTTGGAATCCTTAGCTACTTTTCAGAAGAGGAGAGTGTGTACTTTAATCCCAGCTCGGTATGGTTCAGATCTTCATTTAACTCATGGAACCTGGCTGCTCCCCAGGCCCTTGAGAAAAAAAGGGTCTCTCTGTGGGTATGATACAGGATGAGCCAAGATCGTGCCACTACACTGCAGCCTGGGCTACAATGGCGAGACTCCATTTCAAAAAAACAAAAACAAAATGAAACAGACTCCATCTAAAAAACCAGACTCCATCTAAAAGAAAAACAAAGACAAAATAAAAACGAATGTGGCATGGCAAAGAAAATAATTACTGTGTTAAAACAGTTTCATAGAAAATAAAAGACAATACAATAAGCTGTCTTTTTAGATTAGTGTAACTCTTATTCTTATTTTACAGCTAAGAAAATGAGCTCAGGGCAAGTGTGGTGGCTCACACCTGTAATCACAGCATTTTGAGAGGCTAAGGCAGGTGGATCATGAGGTCAAGAGATCAAGACAATCCCTGCCAAAATGATGAAACCCCATCTCTACTAAAAATACAAAAATTAGCTGGATGTGGTGGCACGTGCCTGTAGTCCAAGCTACTCAGGAGGCTGAGGCAGGAGAATCGCTTGAACCCAAGAGGTGGATGTTGCAGTGATTCAAGATAACACCACTGCAAAAAAGCAAGACCCCGTCTCTAAAAAATAAAAAGTAAATAAAATAAATAAAAGAAAAACAGGCTCAGAGAATGTTATTTGATTGGACCATGTTGCATCTCTGGACAGTGAAGCTGAGATCAGACTTCATGTGTAACTCCCCTAGCCTACCAGGGTACCTCTCATAAAGGGAAGACATATAAATTTGGCCTAATATACAAAGATGCTGGAACAGTCAATTCTACATACAGTACTTCCATGTTCATCAAGGGAAACCTTAAGGAAAGGTGAAAATGCTTCTAGAAGGGCTTGGACACCAGTGCCCTTACTTGTTGCCTTTGGGCTCTTCCTCCAAGGTAACAGTGACCTGAAATTACTGACTGATCCAATCAACGGCAGAAAATGGTACCAAGGTGGCCAACATCAGGCAAATTCACTTGAGGACCTATCTGTGTGCTTTGACAGACAAAACTGCTTTTGTAAAGGATACTGTATTTCAGAAAAACATAATCACATTAACAATTAATAACACTGTAAAATGCTGATGAGTTGAATGCTACTTTAGAAAAATATGCTCAAATGTATGAAAAAATTCTCATAGAAAACTATGTATCCATTATCTAGCTAGCTAGCTATCTAGAGACATGGTCTCATTCTTTTGCTCAGGATGGAGAGCAGTGGGATGATCCTAACTCACGGCAGATCTGCTCCTGGCCTCAGGTGATCCTCCTGCCTCAGCATCCGAAGTGGCTGGGGCCACAGGTGAACACAGTTATTTTTGCCTTTATTTGCTTGTTTTGTAAAGTCACGGTTTCACTACATTGCCCAGGTTGGTCTCAAACTCTGGAGTCTCACTCTGTCACCCAGGCTAGGGTTCAGTGATGTGATCTCGACTAACTGCAGCCTCTGCCTCCTGGGTTCAAGCAATTCTCCCATTTCAGCCTCCCGAGTAGCTGGGACTACAGGCATGTGCCACCACATGCAACTAATTTTTGTAGAAACGGGGTTTCATCATGTTGGCTACACTGATCTCAAACTCCTGACCTCAGGTGATCCATCTGCCTTGGCCTTTCAAAGTGCTGGAATTACAGTTATGAGTCTCCAAGCCGAGCCACAGACTTTGTTATTAAATAGCCTAACCCAAGTGGGGCGCCGTGGGTCACACCTTTAATCGCAACAACTCTGAAGGACAAGGTGAGAAGATGGCTTGTACTCAGGAGTTCGAGACCGGCCTGGGCAACATGGGGGCAAGACTCCCCCCATCTCTACAAAAAAATACAAAATATTAGGTCAGGCATGCACTGTGCCTGGCTAATTTTTGTATCTTTTGTAGAGACGGGGTTTTGTCATGTTGCTTAGGCCAGTCTCACACTCCTGATTCCAAGCCATCCTCCCGCCTCGGCCTCCCAAAGTGCTGGGATTACAGGGCCCAGACAGCCTCAGTTTTTCTTTAAGCAGTCCCCCAATGCCGCACACTTGGATAGTTTTCTTTTTTATTTTTTTAGACAGGGTTTACCTCAGTCTCACAGGCTGGAGTGCTGTGGTAGAATCATACCTCATTGCAGCCTTGAACCTGGGGGGTTCAAGTAGCTGGGAGGCTGAGGTGGGACTACAGAAATGGGGTCACACCACTTTGCCAGGCTGCTCTTGAACTCCTGGCCTGAAGAAAACTTCCCACCTCCCCAGCGTCTGGACACACTTTTTCTGGTTTTGACCCACATAAACACTGCTGGGTCGGAGTTTGTTGCCTACCCTTCTCCAGCCCGCAGCACACAGGACGCAGTGGGAGGTGGAGGTTACCAAGCTCTGCTCTGCGGAGAAGACAACCCAGCTCCTAGGCAACACACTTCCGCGTAAAGTCGCCGAAGTCCCGGCCTCTGTGACGTCGCCGGAGGCCCGGCCTCTGTGACGTCGCCGGAGGGCGTGCCTCTGTGACGTCGCCGGAGGCGGGCCGCCGTGGCGTTTTCAGAGGCCAGCCCCTCACGCGGAGCCAGTCGGAAGTGAAGGCGGGGCTGCTGGGTCTTCCAGGAGCGCGCATGCGCGGGCTGGTGACGGAAGCCGCTGCAGACCAAGCACTTCTGCGTCGACGGGCTCCCGCCTGGCTGCAGTCACCTGTAAGCTCCAAAGAGGAGTTTTAAGATTTTCCTGTCTACAGGGCCAGGAGCGGCAGGGACCCGACGCAGCGAGCAGGTGCTGTACACCAACCTCCCGGCGCCTAGTGGGCACGAGTGCAAGGTCGCGCAGAAGCTCCTCAATGGCCAGTGAAGGGCTATCAGCGCCACTGCTACCCCGGCCACGTATTCCCCTTAACTCAGCCTGGGTACGTGCGACCCCCAATACCTTTCCCAGCCAGGGACCCCAGGAGTGTCCTTCACCACTGCTCATCCTGGGCAGGGTCAGCACCCTCTGAGGCTGCCTCCCATCAGGCAGCTGTACCACCCCCAGCTTGACCTTCGATGGCTGTTGCAAAAGCCGTAAAACCTTTGCAACTTGGTAGGTGGATTCTAGGAAGCTAGGAAACAAAGCAAACATCTTTATAAAAATATAAGGGATTGGCCAGGTACTGGTGGTCAAATCCGTAATCCTGGCACTTTGATAGGCTAAGGCAGGTGGACCACAAGATCAGGAGTTCAAGACCAGTGTGGCCAGCATGGTGAAACCCCGTCTCTACTAAAAATTAGCCGGTTGTAGTGGCAGTTACCTGCAATCTCAGCTACTTGGGAGGCTGAGGCAGAATTGCTTAAACCTGGGAGGATGAGGTTGCAGTGAACAATAATAAGGAAATGATGCTGTTCTTTGTTTGCTTGTTTGCTTTTGGAGACAGGGTTTTGCTCTGTTGTCCAGGCTGGAGTGAGGTGGCACAATCGTGGCTCCTCAACTGCAGCCTCAACTTCCTGGGCAGGTGCAAGCGATCATTCCCCTT